>JAOWBW010002639.1:0-62827 GCA_026119855.1 Campanula takesimana | reverse complement strand
TTAAAACATTGTCATTTTGGGCAGTCTCAATTGTTTTGGGACGGCCTAAAATGGAATAAGTCCTACTTGTGCTGGGACGGAGGGAGTATAGATTTACAATTTATGATGATCATCAATACTACTACCTCTTCCCACTACATTGTAGCACTGGCGGATCTACCTTTGGGGTAAGGGGGCCGCGGCATCCATTTGTCAATTTTTTTTTATTTTTTTTTATAGTGCACTTTTTGTAAATTTTAAAATTAATTAGTGTAATAAATTAATATTTGCCCCCCTTTCAGTAAAGTAAAAAATACACTAAATTTTTTTCTTGCCCCATTATACTAATAAAAATAATTTTGTTGCCCCCCTTCAAAAAATTTCTGGGGTCCGCCACTGCATTGCAGAATAAAACCGGATGAATAATACAATATGTTGATAGGAGTATTTTGATTGGAACTTCCCGGGCATTGCCCCTAATTTATCTTTGATTTAACGTGGGATCGATCTATAAGGAAGAAATAATTGAGAAAATATTTAGAGAATGAGATCTACAACTGTACAAAGGTGTGACCAAATCTCTACAATACTGGAAGAGATCAATAACAAAACAAACAGATATACTCCTAATTTATCTCTACCACTTAGTATATTATATATTTTGTATTTGATTTCCCCCTACTTTCGATCTGGAAACAATGGAAAATCAAGTGAAACCTTGTGACCGGATCTCCGGTCTGCGGAGCATATTATACATCGCATTCTATCTTTCCTTCCCAACAACGATGCCAAGCTCGACCTGAAGCTCTTGTCCAAAACATGGTACCATATTTGTTCATCCTGTCCTTACCTAGATTTTAATGATCGTCCTTCTGGTTATTCATGTCCTTCTATACACAATTATGTCAATTTCGTTACTAAATCGCTGCAGCGGTTCCTCGTCCATAAACTTCGAATACAGCGTTTAACCATTCCCATTCCTTCTTCATTCCTGAAATAGTTTCGGTTCTCGATTCTTGGATCACTTTAGGTTTACAAAAGGTGTTGAGGAATTCAATCTTGAAATCAAAGATTGCGTAAAGAAATCCTACAACTTGCCACCAACCCTTTTTTGTTTCCAGCTCGATCAAAGCAAACTTTATGGGATGTAGCTTGTTGCAGTCTTTTCCTCCTCCTCATGAACATCTTTTGGGTCGTAGTAGTAATTTGTTGAACCTATCTCTATATTATGTGCTTCTCAATGACGCGAGTTTAAGTTGTATCATCTCTAATTGCCCATTGATCGAGGAACTATCGATGGTTTATTGTGATGGCATAAAGTTTGTTAAGGTTTATAATCTTCACAATTTAAAACTCTCTTCGATTGATAACACTGGTGAAAGTGTTGAAATTCACTCGACATGCCTTCAAAGTCTTACTCTAGGATGATCGAGATAGTCCAACTTGAATGTCAAAAGTGCTAACTTGGATTTAAACGGTGTAGCGGAATTAGATTTTGAAGACTTTCTTCTGACGAGGTTTTCCTTGCTCAGTAGTTTGTGTTTTGTCCAATATTTCTTGGTTGTCCAAGATTAAGGTTTCGAGTCATACCCTCGAAAAGCTTAAGGTTGTCTCATGCAATAATCTAAAAGAACTTGATGCTCCTAACTGCTTTCCTTTTATATAAAGGCAATTTTTCGTCTCTTCTCTCCTCGTTAAATCACAATGTAACAAGTCGATGGGATGTATCCGCATTGAGGTTGAAACTATTTTGTTCAGCTGCTGAGGAACTTTGTTTCTAAAGGTGAAACACTTTGACAATTTGTACCTATATTTTGGTCCGTATTATACTCCGCTTTTATGTTATGAGAAGCTAATCAGAGAGTTGTTCAACTTGAACCCGTTGGAATGTCGTGGACCATTTAGAGGTGTGCATTATGTACCCTTTCATTTTGTTTATCCGTCCCTTGTTGAGGTTTTGCTTTGGAGTTGTCATCCTCGTACTTTGTCTATGAAGTTTGTAAAGAATTTATCAAACGAGGACACCTTTTTAAGGAGTCTTTAGACAAGATTATAGCTTGTCACAGCCATTGTTGCTCACTGTACCCTGCTAGAATTTGTAGAACTATAACGTCGAAGATGGAAGAGAAGGAGAGAAGATGGAGCGAAGAATTGCGGGACATGAATGAAAATGGAATACCTTATTTACGCGCGGAATTTAACTTCAAATGGTGAAATTTCTTTTCACATTTGCAGTTTATTTAGAGCTCTTTTTTAATCAATTCTTACTTGCAACATGTATGCTATCTCTAGGCATGGTGAAATGTTTGCTCGAGATATTGAATCTTTATTTTGATTTTTCTCTCGAATTTCGGATATGATTTTGAAAATTTGTTCAATATATTGGATCTTTGGGATGTACTCCATTTACTATGTTTTGTTTGTGATTGAGATGTTAGGTTGATTAGGAGGAAGGTAACTGTGTAATGTATAGGCACAAAGAGAGAATTTTGAACAATGCATTCCAGGTGTTTGTATTTTTGCCTCATCCAATTTCAAATTGTCATGCACTCTAGGTGCTTGTATTTTCGCCTAAGTTAAGCCTTGCTATGGCATGATGTATTTGTTGTATCAGAGACTCAAATTGGCAAGGAGATTGTAATACTAATAAGAGATTAGTATCACAAGATGGTCTTCCAGCAAAAAAACAACTCTTTTATTATTTTATAGTAGTACCTCAATGCAAGAGTACAACCACAAGCTTGACTCACACAAGTCTAACTATGTACAACACTACACACTAACAGCTCTCTTAAATGACTCCCACTCTTATGCTGCTCTCACAACTCGTCGATGCATTCCCAGGAGCCCAAACACCTATTTATACTACTCCTATGTCGGTGGAAAATGTCTCGATTCTTCCATGGATTTCCTCCAAGGTCGGTGAAGGTAAGCCGTCTTCTTCTCCACTTCTCTCCGTTCTTCTTTGCTAGTCGATTCTAGGGCCTTCAAGAAAACCCTAGAAATTTGGGGATAATTCTTGAGGCTTCTTGGGAGAGAAGAGCAGAGTTTCTCTTTCACACTCCCCCTCAACACTAGCTCTTCTCGACCTTGTCGTCATTCCAAGTTGTTGTCGGAACTCCTCGAACTTCTTTGCACTTAGACCTTTGGTGAACACGTCTGCGATTTGGTCATCTGTTTTGATCGGCACATTCGTATCTTCCTTCTAGTACCTTTTCCCTTATGAAATGGTGGTGCAACCCTCCACATGTTTCGTCCGAGCATGGAATACTGGATTTTCTGCTAGACGAATAGAGGATTGATTGTCACAATGTAGGTCCACCATGTAGTCTGAGGTTGATGTAGATCCTCTAGTAACTTCATCAACCATGTACTTTCTTGAGCTGCAATTGCTGCTGCTCTGTACTCTGCTTCAGTGGTTGACAATGACACAGTCGATTGTCTTTTGCTACACCACGTGACTGCTCATAGCCAAGACTAAACATATACCCTGTCGTTGAGCGTCGGGTATCATGACCTCCAGCATAATCTGCGTCACAGTAGCCAATCACTTTGCAAGCTCCACCTTTCTTATAAAGAATGCCATAGTCAATAGTTCCCTTAATATACCTCAAAATTCTTCTAACGGCTTCCAAGTGGGGCTTCTTTGGCTTCTGCATAAAGCGACTTACTACTCCAACCGCAAATGCTATGTCTGGCCTTGTCAATGTTAGGTAGATCAGACTACCTACCAGTTGTCGATACATCGTCCCGTCTTCAAGATCTTTGCCTTCTTCTGCACATAGCTTTGCATTGGGTTCTAACGGGGTGGAAATTGGCTTACAATCTATCATCCCATATTTCTGGAGTAGATCTTTAGCATACTTCTCTGCTGGCACAGGAACAAGCCTTCCCCATCTCGATCCACTTCGAGCCCAAGAAAGTGTTTTAGTTCTCCAAGTTCTTTCATTTGAAATCGAACGGACAAGTTCTCCTTTATTCTTCGGATCTCGTTCAAGTTATCCCCCGTGATGATTAGATCATCCACATAAACTAGCACTATAGCTAGTTTGCCTTGTTCGAACTTGACGAACAAGCTTGAATCTGCCGGTGCCAACACATATACGCTTTGAACTAGAAACTCTGCAATCTTTCCGTACCAAGCTCTGGGCGCTTGTTTTAGTCCATATAGCGCTTTTCTTAGTTTGCACACGTACTCGTCTCGATCCTTCTTTTCATATCCTCGTGGCTGTTCCATGTAGATTTGTCTATCCACTTCTCCGTGTAGGAAAGCATTCTTAACATCCATATGCCAGAGTCTCCATGACTTACTAGCTGCTAGTGCTAGCAGTACACGTACAGTTGTGATCTTTGCCACAGGACTGAACGTTTCATCATAGTCCAGTCCATACTGTTGAGAAAAGCCACGGGCTACCAAGCGAGCTTTGTATCTCTCAACCGATCCATCAGGACGTGTTTTCACTTTGTAAACCCATTTGCAAGATATGGGTTTTACATCATTGGGCTTCGGAACCAAATCCCAAGTCTCATTTTGCTTCAGTGCTGCCATCTCCTCATCCATCGCTTTTCTCCATTTAGGATCTTGAGATGCTTCTTCAAACGTTGAAGGTTCTTTTACACTGATATCTTCTGTGAGTGCAGCATTTGCATACTTTGGATTTGGTCTTCGTTGGCGGTTAGACCTCCTTACTGAACGTTGTTGTGTTTCTACATTTTCACCGCCTTCTCTAGAATCTTCTTGTGGGCTTGGTTGATGTTCTTCTTGACTTCTATGAATGCCGGTGCTCCATGGACTTGCGGGTTGATCAAATTATCTTGGAGAGGTTGGCTCGTGTTCTTCTTCTTCTATGGCTAGTCGCGGTTCTTTAAACACTTCAGGATGACTAGTCTCCCCTTCACTTATTTTATCCACGAACTTCTCTTGTAACTTCTCTTCTATCTCTTTTGAGTCTGGGAGTGGTGCATGTTGTGGTGACCACCAGGATGATGCTTCATCAAACACCACATTTCTTGAGACATGGCAACGACCTGTTGAAGGGTCGTAACATTTCCATCCTTTCCTTTCACTGTCGTAGCCAATGAATATGCTTCGTATCGCCTTCTTGTCAAATTTTGATCGTAGTGTGATCGGGTACGAAGATATAGCACACACATCCAAAACTCTAAAGTGACTCACCGTAGGCTTGGTGTGCCACAATTTTGGAAAGGTGAGACATATCCCAGCTTTGCTTGTGGTAGCCTATTTATAACATGAGCCGCCGTCTTCATGCATTCAGCCCAAAAACGCGCTGGAACATTCTTTGCGTGTACCATACTTCGACATCTCCACAAGATGTCGGTTCTTTCTTTCGGCAACACCATTCTGTTGCGGAGTGCCTGGACATGTCAATTGTCACCTGATCTTGCATTCGCGAAGGTAGTGGGAGAACTCATCCGATGTATACTCTCCACCATTGTCCGTCCGCAAGCACCGTATATTTATTCCCACCTTATTTTCTATTTCTTCCTTAAACTCTTTAAACTTCGTCAGGGTTTCAGATTTTTCTTTCATAAAATAAACCCATACGTACCGTGAATAGTCGTCGATGAACGTCACCATGTATCTCATGCCTCCACATGATGGCTGTTTTACTCGACCAAACACGTCTGAGTGGATCAGTTCTAATGGTTCTTTGGCTCTAAACCTTGACTCCTCGTACGGCAGCTGATGCGCCTTACCGTATTGGCAACCGGCACATATTGTATCAGTTCGTATATCTAAAGATGGTAGTCCTTTCACCATTGACTCTACCATCATCTTCCTTAGCGTATGATAGCTGACATGTCCCAACCGTGCGTGCCACAGGTCCGCCGTCTCACTCTTCCTTGTCTTATCTACGTATGCTGACTCTGCTGACATCACATAGATAGACTCCACTCTTTTGCCTTCCATGAACGGCTTGCCGTTAATCCTCAAGTCTCGATAAACCTTGACGTCTTTTGGTCCAAACACGACATAATTCCCTGGAGACGTCAACTGAGACACGAACAATAAATTCTTCTTCATCCCAGGTACGTGAAATACGTTCTGTAACTGAACTTGATGAGAGTTAAATCGTGGCACGATCTTTGTCTTGCCAATGTGAGCAATTGGCATTCTCGAGTTGTTAGCTGTCACGACAACTCGACCTCCCTTGTATTCAGACATGCAGCTAAGCTTCTCCTCGTCTCCCGTCATATGGTTAGAGCATCCAGAGTCGACAATCCAATCTTTGTTGTAGTCGATCGGCTTCTGAGTAGTTGTGGCGAGTGCTTGATCTTCAGTCTCCACGGTGACGCTTGCAGCTGTCACCTCTTCTATATTGTCTTGAAAACGCCCTTCAAAGCGAAAAAATCAACAATTGGTATCAGAGCGGTACGACCAGGATTGTGGGAACCGCTGCTGAGGTATTGTTCGAAGCGTTGTTCGGGATCGTTGAAGGTGCACAGTAAGAGACTGTGAAGCTCGTGGTGGGAGACCAGGCTTACTTGGTGAAGTGCAAGGAGGCAGTACCAAGTCACAATGGCAGATCCGGCAAGCGCATTTGGAGGAGTCAGGAGACTCAACAATAGCAATTAAAAGTATTGGCGAACTTGTATGCAGTCATACTTGCAAGGACAAGAGTTGTGGAATATTGTGGGTGGTAGCGAGACCACGCCACCAGAGAAAAATGACGCTCAAGCATTCCGCAGATGGGAAGCCAAAGCCGGGAAGGCTATGTATGCACTAAAGATCAGCGTAGAGGACGAACTTTTGGAGCATGTCGAGGATGCACAAACTCCAAAAGAAATATGGGACACGTACGCGGCGCTATTTTCGAGGACTAATGAGGCTCGTCTACAGATGCTCGAGAATGAGCTAATGTCAACCACGCAGAAAGATTTAACTGTAAGTCAGTACTTCCATAAAGTTAAATCTCTTTGCCATGAAATCTCGAAGTTAGATCTTGACTCGAAGATTAACGAGCAAAGAATGAAAAGAATAATCATCCATGGATTGAGACCCGAGTTCAAGGGGTTGGTTACGGCGATTCGTGGTTGGGCCACACAACCGTCTCTATTGGAATTAGAGAGTTTGTTGGCTAACAAGAAACTTTGGATAAGCATTCATCTAAGTCGTCAACGCCGAAGGCAATAGAATCGGAGGAGGCACTGTTCACCAACCGAGGGCGTGAAAGGAAACAAGGACGTTTTGCTTCAGGTGGAATAAGAAGGAAGAGATCCAAGATGATCTTGAAGAACCGAGTACAAAAGAAATTCTCGTGCAGGGGGAGCTATGATGAGAAATGAAGATGACTCACGACTAGACATTTGGAGGCGAAACAACGAATGCTACAACTGTGGTCGCAAGGGCATTTCCTTAAAGATTGCCCGTTTCGGAAGAAGGTTGTTGAGGGCAACACAGTCACCAATCATAGCTCATACGATAGTGAAGAAGAATGGGACGTGGAAGCATCGTTCGCCGATATAAAGCTTCATAAAGACGATCCAGAAGAAGAAGAATGGTTTGAAGACCATGCCTATCCAGTTATTGAGGAGAACTGGATGGATGACATGGAAAGTGAAGAAGATATCGACTTCGATGAAGGTCGATGGTTTGAAGATTTAGCTGCAAATCTTAATGTTGAATGTAAGAATAGTCTAGACGACTATGACGCAGTTAGAGCATTAACGAGCTTGGTCGAAGCCGACGTAGAAGAAGTGATGGTTGGGATGAACGATGCAGATTTGGATGCTCCGAAGCTTGTGGATGAAAGGAAGTCAGAGATTAGGGGGAGCATTATGAAAAGACTCAACCGTTGAGCGAGGTAAGACTACGATAGTAAAGCTCCCATCATGTCTTGATGCATTCAACTTGAGTTCCTTCGAGACGTCAAAGAGCAGAAGCGTAAGGCACGAAGTTGAGAAAGAACTTTGGCCCAAAGATGCTACAACAAGGAAATAAAAGTTCACTCCCAAGTTGGCAATGGGTTACTTGAGAAGTCATACTATGAAACGGAAAGACAACTCGAAATGGAAGCTGCTCGTAGGAAACCATTGGCAAAGTTCAAGAAGAAAGAGTCGGCGTTGAGGGGGAGTGTTGAGAGAGCCAACACCGACTCTCTTGTTCTCTACAAGAATTTAGGTTTCTAGAGAGTTCTAGAAATACCTTGATACCAGCAAGTGAAGAAGAAAGTTGAAGCTTCCAGACTTGAAGAAAAGCGCCGACATAACGGAGGTTCTAGACTTGGCGGAGGAACCGACTTCGGCAGAATAGTCGGGAGAAATCAAGAGTTTCCTTCACCGACCTTAGCAAGTATAAATAGGGGACTAGTTTCCCCAATTGTGAGTAAGCCTAAGAGTGAGAGGCCAGGGAGTGAGTCGTGTACTAGGAGAGCTCCTTGTGTTTTTTTTTTAGTATACTACAGTGTATAGTGTGTGCATCAGACACTTGTACCTTGTCCATGTGTAAGTATAAATTAAGTAATAATAATAGTGTTATTATTATTACTTGTGTGGTTCGCCAATTTGGTACCGAAAAACCAACAGTATTAATTTAGGCACGTTTTCGTTTATCTTTTTAGTTAGTTATGCAGGAGAGTGAAAAGAAGTTGATGATCCTATTATTCATATTACTTTGGTATATTCTCTCCGTCCCATAATAAATTACTTGTCTACAATAGGAAAATACACTATAGTTACTTTTTAATATAGAAATGCGACAATTATTTTAGGACCCACCAAAAATAAAGGAGGATTTGATTTGGGTCACTTTTGTTTGATTGAGTCAAGAGGGGTTAGTAATTGCCTCTCTTATGTGCATAATGAAAATCAAGGAACTGTCGATTCTTTGTTGTTCGGGCATACATTTTGTTCGAATTTCAAATCTTGACAAACTAAAAGCCCTACATTTCTCTCGGGATGGGGGAGGGGGGAGGGGGGGGGGGGAGAGATAATTATACTATTAACATAACCGCGCCAAACCTTGAAAGTCTCGATATTCAAGGGCTTATCAAGGTACAGATCATGACTGAATGTCCAAAGTTGACAAACTTGGATTTTAAGTATGTAGAGGATTTAGATTTGCAAGACATTCTATCGAGGCTTCCCTCGCTCCTTAGTTTAAGGTTGTCGAACATACACAGGTCGCCCATGTTTAAGATATCAAGTAATACACTAAAAAATCTTGAGGTATTCACATGTCATGAACTTGTGGACCTCGAGATTGATGCTCCTAACTTGCTTTCAGTCGTATATAAAGATTTTATCGCACCTCTTCCCTCGTTAAATCGCAACGTAAAAGGCCGATGGGATGTTTGAACAAAATTCGATGGCTTGAGGAGTTTGAAGAAACTTTAGTTGAGCTGAGCAACTTTGGCACATTGAGTATTTGGAACTATATCTTACCGAGGAAATGAAAATTTTCAACGTGGTTCAACCCGTTGCCAATATCGACCACTTAGAGTTGTGTGTTAGACGCGGACCAAAACTTAGTTACAACTTTGAGGTAGTTGAAAACCACGTACGAAAAATCAGTTATCCGGATCTTCTTGATGGTATGCTTTGGAGTTGTCATCCTTCTATTTTTAAAAGGACCGACAACAGAAAAGCTATCAAACGTATATTCAATATTATTGCCCGCCATCGCCATTGTTATTCGTGTACGCTTGCTAGAAGCTGGCTTCATCGTTTGGAAGACGTAACGTATGTGACTGAGGATGGAAGTGAAGAGAACGTGCACGCAGACCAAAATTACATATCTAATTGGTGCAAGAAAATTAAATTAAATTTTAAATGGAGAAATTTCTTTTACATGGATAATCTTTTGTGTTCTTCATATATTCTATTTTTATTTTGGGCTTTCACCGGACCCATTCAATCAACATGGACTGGCCCAGATGGCCTTATTGGGCTTGCGGGCTCGGATCTAATTAGGACAACTCCACAGACGTAAGCTCAGATTGGCCATCAACACCTCAATGCATGAGGTTTAATTATACAATACAATATCCTGAGTGAAACACTCGTTTTAGTGTAAAACCTGTTTTCATTTCTTAATGTAAAACATTATCTCTTAATGTAAAATAAGTTTTACACATATCTTAATGTAAAACTTGTTTTCATAAGACTGACTCAAGAGGATTAGTAATTAAACATGATTATTAGAGCATCAACTATATCTGTAAATTTCAATTTATAATGGCGGGTATCATCTCTCCACTATGATGTACCCGCCGTGTGGCCAGTTTCATGCCACTGAAAAACGAAGAATTCTTCGTAATACAGACGAAGACACCATACTTAGCGGCGTTGATCTAGTATGAGGACTATGTGCAATGCGAACAAAATAGAACGCGTTTGGGTTTTTGAGAAGGTCGTTAAAAATTTACAAATGATGAAAAATTGTAGCCAAGTTGATTAAAAAAAAAACAAAACTTAAAACATCCAAGTCTCACAAATCACAATCAAGGGTATCGGCATATTGAGGATATTAAGCCGTCACCAGAATTTGTGCAAGGAGATTCACATTCTAGTGGTTTGCCAAACTGGTTTTTAATTTACCATTAGCCAAAATAAAAATAAAAATAAATACATGTTGCCCTTGCACAAAATAAAAAATAAATTAGCAAAAAGTGTTAGATCAATGTGGCTTGCAACACAAATAATTTGGTACCTTCCATAAATAAAATCATAACTATGAAAAGTATGGTCAAAATAGTCAATGTGTAGAATCCCTGAAATGTTATTTATCTATCTTTGATGGGCAAGATGGTAAATCAACATTGCTTTGGAAATGAATAGGTATGGTCCCTATTTGAAGTGTCACCATGTTTACTATATAAAGGCCCCTCCATCAAGCCTTAAACATACTTGATTCTTACTTTCTCTCATCTAAATTATCTCTTCATTATTGAAAGAACTTTTGAGAGACTAAGAGACACTTTCATTTAGAAGATCATCTCCCTACATTATCTTCTACTTCATTCTTATTCTCCCTTCAAGACATCAAGATGGATTCAACAGGTATACATTTATTACATGCTTCCGCTTCATCTCTTCCTCTTTCTCTTACTTAAATATGAGTGTGGCATTCAGGGATTAAAATTGTTCTATCAATTGGTATCAGCCCCGCTCATTATTTAGTTTGAGTTTGAGTTCTTGTATTAAGAAAAAGCATTAAACCGCTTTAACTATGATTCATTTTCCCTGTTGAATCTTAAGGTTTTTGATGTCGATTAGGGACTCTAATTCGTTAATAGAGTGCTGATGATCTTCATCTAAATTAAGTAAATGGTTTGAAAAGTTTTGTTCTTTAAAATGGTTCATGTGAGACTATCCCTTAAAAGCATGGTTTATGTTGTAATAAACATACCATGTGGATCTACTCACTTGATTCCACTAATTTAAAGCAAGATTATCCATATATAACGTGGTTTTATGTTTTAAGTACATACCATGTGGATCTACTTGCAAATCATTAATTTTGGGAAATTTTTAAACAAAATTCAGAAGTGCAGAATTCGTCTTGCTCGGCCGAGTCCTTTGTTCTGCTCGGCCGAGCATATGAAAAGGCGCGAACTGCTCGGCCGAGTCCTTTGTTTTGCTCGGCCGAGCAGATTGAACAGGCGCCAAACATTGACATAAACGGTTGGATCTTGGGTCGAGTCCGGTTCGGTTCTCTGATAATCTGGTCGGGTTTTTGGCTATGCCCGGTCGGACCAAGACTTGCACGGCCGAGCGTTGGGATTTGCTCGGCCGCGCATTGTATGTCAACAAGGGCAAAATGTTCTGATTAAAAGTACTCGACCGTGTCCTCTGTTCTGCTCGGCCGAGCAGATCAATTTTCAAACAATCTGATTTAAAGTGCTCGTCTGTTCTGCTCGGCCGAGCAGATCAATTTTCAAACAATCGGATTTAAAGTGCTCGGCCGAGCACTTCCCTTGACTCGGCCGAGCAGTCACTGTTCAAGATTTTTTGGGAAAAATTCTTATTTTCTGTACAACTTTTGTTTCCCTTGGACAAAACATTAATTTTTCAAACCTTAAAGCCCTGATTAATTATATGCTTAAATAATTTTATTCATTGTTTAAATAATATTATCACCAAGTGATTAACGTTATTTAAATGCAAAATTATTAAAGTGTTGAATGTTTGAGTTAATATGTGAATGACTTGAATTTTCCAAAGAAGATCTTGACATTTGACTAAACTTTAACATTCATGTGATGACAAATAAAATGAACATTAAGGTTTTTATTAAATGCTTAAGACTACCCAAAGGAAGATTATGCATTTAATCAAATATTGTTCAAATTACTTGTCATCTAAGACAATTATTTATGAATCAACTCGCAATCCAAAGATTAGTTTTGATGTCATGTTAATTGTCTTATTGATGGATTTCATTTGATATAATTAATCTTTGATTTATAATGTAGTTACTTATTATTGTTTTGTATTCATTCTTGTTCTCTAAAACCCCAACAGATTTACTTATTGCTTCATCCGTGATTACTGCTATGAGTACTTTACCGATGCTTAACGGGACTAATTTTAAAACTTGGAAAAATAAATTGATGATGATCTTAGGCTATATGGACATAGATTACGCATTAAGGGAACCGTTTCCTCTTCCTCTTTCTGATATAAGCACTCAAGAAGATTGCTTAAATAATGAGAAGTGAGAACGCTCCAACCGCGTGAGCCTAATGATCATGAATATAGTTGTCCCGGAGACCATTTTGGACGGTGTCTCCAAGGACGTTGATGCTAAAACATTCCTTGATATGATTGAGGGATGTTTGGCATCTACCTCTTCTCATGGGACAAAGAGAAAAGGGAAGGAAATTGCGGTTGCAAGTAAAAAGAAGCCTAAGAGATCATCCAATGATCATAAAGAAAATAAATGCTTCTTTTGCAAGGACCTTACACACATGAAGTTCGACTGCCCTAAGTATCACGCTTGGCGTGCTAAGAAAGGTATGTCATTTGGTCTTGTTTGTATTAAGGGTAAATTTGGTTTCAATTCCTACATATACATGGTGGTTGATTTTGGTGCAACAACTCACATAAGTATGTTTGTGTAGGATTGCCTGAGTTACCGAAGAACCAGTGAAGATGAGAGATTCATCTATATGGGAGCTGGGAATCCGGTTGAAGTGAAAGGCATCGGGAATTTTTGTTATTGTTAAAGTGCTTAGTGTTATTTGTATAAATAATACATTTGTTGTACCGTCATTTAGACGGAATTTGGTATTTATCACACTATTGAACAAAAGAGGTTATTTTGTTCATCTTTTATAAATGTGATTTTTATTTTAAATTCCAAGGTTGTTGGTACTAGTACTTTGTCAAGTGTTCTTTATTTACTTGACATTTTTTAAACAATAAATGTGTCCCTTAAATAATGAAACCAAAACTAGAAAGCAAAAGTTATCAAGTAAAGTTTATATTTTATTAAAGCATAGGCATTTGGGTCATATTTCCAAGAGGAAAATTGATAAGCTTATGTTAAAGAAAAATCTTAAACAAACTTGATAATTTGGAAAATACTTTTGCATTAAATGCCTTAAAGTAAATTTACAAACATTATAGTATTCTCGAGAGCATCAAGTGTCTCAATGAATTAATGCATTCGGATATTTGTAGGCCATTAATTATTCCTTCATGGAAAAGGTTAACAATAGTTATTATGTTCAAAATGACTAACTCTTAGTTTGAATACATTTATTTGCTTCATAAAATATTGAGTTTGGACGTTGTAAAAGTCTTATAAAGACAAAGTTGGAAATCAACTTTGAAGACTATTAAGAATATTAGGGTCATTCATGATGGTGTATACATCTTTGGAATGATTTTTAAAAGGAACAATGTCTAGGTCCTTTTTACTCGCTATTTTGAAAGAGTGTGGGATTATCCCTCTCTACATTGAGCCGGGTACGCCTAGCATGAATATTGTACTAGAGTCATATTGAAATCCTTAAGGATATGGTAATAAGTATGTTTTATACTTCTCTTACCTCACTCATTATGAGCGATACGTTAAAGCCGCAACCTTTATTCTCATTAAAGCTCCCTCTAAGGCTACTAATATAAACCCTTAATGATTTAAGGACGCATTCCTTATTCGTTCTTAAATCATATTCATTTATGGGGTTGTCTAGCATAAGGATAGACTTTATAAGTCTACTAAGGGCAAGTTAGACGTAAGATTATTAGTAGTTATTCATGGGGTAACCCGAGAGAACTAGGGGATATATAAATTTTACAACCCGAAAGTTAGAACGTTTTGAAAAACGAGAAATGCTAGGTTCTTTTAAGGATGTTGAATTTAGTGGGAGAATTTGGAGTAATATTTGAATTTGAAAAGGAAGAGGAATTCATTTGTATGGAATCCATTTATATACCACTTCCCATAGTTCCAATTGGATATCAAGTTTTGAACTTGACATTCAAGAAGAACATACAATTCAAAATAAATATGATTTCCCTATAAATATGAACAACATGGAAATGTTGATCATAAGAAGGAAATTCAACAACCTCAAAATAAGATAGAACCGGTGCCCTTTGGTAGATCCAATAAAGTAAGAAGAAAGTGCAAATCCGGATAATTATGAAGTGTATATTGCCGAGAATAAAGGACACTTAGGTTTAGTGGGAGATGAGTCTCTCATTTTCCATGAAACCATTAATAGTTCTAATTCTCATATAGGAAATTAATGTCATAAATGAAAGGTTAAAATCTATAAGGATAACAACGTTTGGGATCTTGTCCCATTACCTAAAGATGTGAAACCTATTGGGATTAAATTAATCTTTATGACCAAAAGGATTCACAAGGTAATATGGAAAGATATAAAGCCCATCTAATTGTTAAAGATTTGACTCAAAAGGAAGACATTAATTAAAAGAAAGCACTTTTCCGGTATCTTCTAAAACCACTTTTAGATCATTATGGCACATATAGCATATTATGATCTTGAAGTTTATCAAATGGATATAAAGACAACTTTCCTTAATGGAGACATTGAGGAATATATGGTTGATTTGGATCAAACTAAGCAATTAGTTTGTGAATTTAAAGAAATCCATTTGTGGACTCAAGCAAGTTTCTCATCAATGATACTTAATCAAGTTATTTTTATTTGGTTTTGAAAAGAATCTTGATTAAGATTGTGTATACCATAAGTTCAGTGGGAGTAAATTTATAATTTTGGTCTTATATATGGATGATGATTTTGCTTGCTAGTAATGATATGAACCTTATTAAGGAAACTAAGAAATTTCTTATTTGAAATGAAAGATCTTGGTAATGCATCTTTGTATTAAGAATCCAAATTCACAGTGATCACTCACGAGATGTTTTAGGATTATCACAAAAGGCCATATCGAAAGGTATTACAAAAGGTTTAGCATGCAAAAATGTAAACCACATGACACCCCTAATTTTAAAGGAGACATTCTTAGTCTCAAACAGTGTCCTAAAAGTAAATTTTGAATCCAAGTATATGGAAAATTCCCTCTTTACATCAGCAGTAGGAAGCTTAATGTATATGTATATCTTACATTAAATGTTGGGATGCTTGGTCAATACCAAAGCAATCCGGAAAGAACATTAAGTAGCAGCCAAAAGAATGATTGAAGTATTTACAAAACACTAAAGAACTACATGCCTATGTTTTGAAGTCGGATCATCTTGAGATCATTAGGTATTCCGACATTAGTTAATGGCTGTATATGTTTTAATAGACTGTAATTTGTCAAAACAAGTGTCGAAAGACCAATTAAGAAATGACTATCAGGTAGCAGTTCTGTACTCTAACAAGAGTTTATGGATTTAGACATTAATTATCTTGTTATAAAGAAAAGAATACAACATGAACGAAAGGGATACAACTTATAGAAACAAACTCTATTTAGAGGATCCATTTATGAAAGAGTTATCATCTTCAGTGTTTCACGAGCATGTTGCTCATATGGGTGTAACAACTTTTGATAACATTTAGTATAGTGGGAGTTTGTGTTGTTCTTTCATTAATTGTTCTATTATTTAAAATTTTGATCTCATTTGGTTAAGTTGGACTAGTTGGAAGAATATGTATATATTCATTAAGATCCATGCTACACATCCATACTTTTGATCTATGTCATTTAGTTGAATTAGTATATGTAATTATAGTGGGTTTAGTTGCGAATCAATTACAACGACTGCCCCTTTAGTTCTATACTTGTATGGCTAATGGACGAGATTGTTATAAGTGATAACAAAGTGCACATTTGGGTTATCATTTATGTTGTACTTATGATTTAAAGGAAGAAATTTGTTTTGCAACCCAAGTGGGAGATTGTTAGATCAATGTGGCTTGCAACACAAATAATTTGGTACCTTCCATAAATAAAATCATAACTATGACATTAATATAAATTATGGTCAAAATAGTCAATGTGTAGAATCCCTGAAATGTTATTTATCTATCTTTGATGGGCAAGATGGTAAATCAACATTGCTTTGGAAATGAATAGGTATGGTCCCTATTTGAAGTGTCACCATGTTTACTATATAAAGGCCCCTCCATCAAGCCTTAAACATACTTGATTCTTACTTTCTCTCATCTAAATTATCTCTTCATTATTGAAAGAACTTTTGAGAGACTAAGAGACACTTTCATTTAGAAGATCATCTCCCTACATTATCTTCTACTTCATTTTTATTCTCCCTTCAAGACATCAAGATGGATTCAACAGGTATACATTTATTACATGCTTCCACTTCATCTCTTCCTCTTTCTCTTACTTAAATATGAGTGTGGCATTCAGGGATTAAAATTGTTCTATCAAAAAGATACAATTTCATATCAAGTCTCACAAGTTACATTTGCAAAACGAACAGAACATAGAAAGTCTAAAAAGCCTCAAACTACATGTTATCATATTCGTGGCCGAATGAGTATTACTAAATGCAGTAATACTCCCTCCGTCTCAGAAAAATAGTCCCTCTTTTTTCGTTGTTACTACGGAGGAAATTTGAGCAATTATAAAGGCTACTTATGATTATGTTAATGTGAATCTAAAAATTGGTATTAATAGCATTTATAATGGTGTATCCAGAACAATTTCAAAAATTTCATTATAATAATTAAAAGTAGCTTTAATTACTGCTCAAAATTCCTTCGTAATAACCATAAAAATAGGGGGACTATCATTATGGGACAAAGGAAGTATTTGTGAGTGTAGATGGTTTGGTAGGAGATGGAAAGTGTGGTAGAAAATAGTTAGTGGGTAATTGTTGTGAGTATGACATATGGGGCCTACAAATAAAAAAGTATAAAAAGCTTTCTTTTTTAGGTTTTTAAGTTTAAAATAGGACACCAAAAATGAAAATTTTTGAAGTTTAAAATAGGACGGATGGAGTAGTCTTTTTTACCAAATAATGCAACATATTTTAGTGAGATTTGTATATGTGAAAAACTAGATTTCCTGATTTTTAAGTTTTCTTTTCTGTATCTGTAACGACCCGAATTTTCACAAACTTAATATTCCATAAAAATCAATATATTACAAATTAATAGTACAAATTACTTCAACAAAGCTCTGTCTAATAACTCCATATGATCTATACCCGCTCCGAGCCAAATCTCGAACCACAATCATCGCTCAACTGCCACAACTGCAATATCAAACTGGAGAGGAAAAGAAAGGGTGAGCGAACAAAAGCCCAGTAAGATCATACGACGCCCCTTCGGTTTCTAAGAAGGGGTGACCACAACGAAAGCTCGAAAATCATTTAATCAAAACGAAAGGGAGTTTCAAATCAACATATAAAAAAAATACTTTATAAATAAATCAAAATCTCATGGCCTTCAAAATCAAAAGTACGAATATTATCAAAAGAACTTTTTGATCACATAGCGGTCAAAGACCAATTCACTAATTCTAAACAATTCCGTCAATTCCAACTCAATAACCGTCAATTCCAATTCAATAGGTATATCCGGATAACCATCACTAATCAAAATCAAAGTATCACAAAGATACTGTCATGTATACACCCATGACCGGTATCACGTATACACCCGTGACCGGTATCACGTATACACCCGTGACCGGTATCGCGTATACACCCGCGACCGGTATCGCGTATACACCCGCGACAGGTATCACGTATACACCCGTGACAGGTATCACGAATTCACTCGTGACTATTATCGTTTAACTCAATGATCATACCAAAATCTCAAAAGGGTACCCACTGGTACAGTCAAATCAAAATCATTTTATTTCAAATACAGTACCACTCGGTACAACTAAATCAATTTTCAAAATCGTTTCAAATAAAGTACCATTTGGTACAACTCTTTGTTGAAAACCAATCACAACGATGATTCTCATGTAACCAATAATTTTGTTGCATGATCTAAGAAGGTTCAAATGACGTACGAGTTACGGACCGAAGTTCATTTTCAAAAATATACCCGCCATAAAGGTATACACAATTTTTCATTAAAACGGAAAGGAGTTCCAATGCAAATAACGAAGTACAAAAGACAAACCAAACGTAATCCCTTACCTTAGATAATTGCAATGTTCCCTAGAATACGCTCAAATATACGTCATTCCGTTTGCCAAAATATAACTGTCAAAATAGACGAACAATAAATATATACCATTCGATTAACTTAATTCAACCTAAAGAATACTTAACTAGCTTATCAAATTCTCTTTCTATATTCAGTTCAAACCTCAAATACCCAAATAATGTGAAGACCAAAAATGCTACTACATGTATAGTACAACCTATACTACAGGGTGTACACTAATGCACCATAACAATCTTATGCAATTAAACCTCTTACCAACATTCATCTTTAAAGAAAAACATAACCATAAAATATTATACCTCAAGCCAAACAGATGGATCCTTCGAGCTCTTGCGGCTCTGCTTTTCTTTCCGGCGCCGCAGCTCGTCATTTTTTCTGGGAAAATAAAACTTATTACTGGCCTAGGTTTACATCTTAAAGAGTTTTATACTTAAAGGGTTTTACCCTAATAACTTAACTAATAGTCTAAGCCCACGTAAATCCTTTCAAATTTATATCTACTAACCCAATAAATTTTCTTAATTGTCCAAACTTAATTATCTACCTTGGCCCAATAGCATTACTGTTATAATTAACTATAACCCAAAATTAATTAAAAACCCAAAATAAAATACTTAAATTTTCGGGGTATTACAGTATCTCTTGTGTAAGATTGATCATATCTGTAATCTTTTCTTGGATCTCTATAGTAATAATATTTGTTCTCACTTTTACCAGTGGACGTAGCCAATAGGTTGTTGGTGAACCACGTTAAATATGTGTTTTATTTGTTGATTGTGTTCGTTGTTTTTGTCATTTCTTATGATCTGATTTACTAACAAATGGCACCAGAGCCTGGTTAGTTGAGAAACGCCAGGGTTTCCCGCTGCTGCAGAAGAGATGAATTCCAGGACAGACCAGAAGATCAACAAGTTCGATGGGAAGAACAGGTTTTGTTTATGGTAGATCGAGAAGCAGATCGCCTGCAGAAAACGTGCAGATCGCGTGCAGAAAATGAGAAGATCGCGAGCAGTCTTGGTGCAGATCGCGTGCAGTCTTGGTGCAGTCTGCGTGTAGTTTTGTTGCAGTCTGCGTGCAGTTTTGTGCAGCGCACGTGCAGTGTCCGTGCAGAAATCTGGGTGTCTAGGTTGGACAAATCTGTATTGTATTCTGTTGCCTCTGACATATTTGAGTTTCAGATTTTCCTGGTTATTCTGAAGCTCTTCACTAAATCTGAGAGCAGTCAGTGATTGCTCATCTGTGCTAGCAATAGCAAATTTGGTAGATCTGAATCTGAATTTTCGTCTGGTGTTTGATGGTGATCCAAAAACACATCTGGAATGTTTTGGTGTCTTATATCTGCATCTAAAGTCGGAGATCTGAAGCTCGGGTTTTGTGATCAGAATTTAGTTATTTGGTATAATCCGAAGATCCAACATCTGGTGTAGTATATTCTAGTGATCTAAAGTAGATACAAAATATGTATTGCCTGAGCAATAATCTGGTTAGATCTTAGAGTTGTACATCTGACTCTGTTGGGTATGCTTATCACTCAACCCTCCTACATTTGTTAGAATTGATTGATACCATCACCTATGAGTTTTTATGGACTTTAGGACCTCATGTAAAGAAGTTTAAACTTCAATTTTTAGCCAAGTCCTTTTTATAGTATAGGCTTAGATGATAAGACTTGAAGCGTTGAAGGATCGAAGATTTCCTAAGCAGGATTCATTTCACTGCGCAGGATGATCTCTGCGCAGGTCGCCACTGCGCATAGACATCTTGCGCAAACATTTGACCCTGCTCAGTTTTTTCAAGGCCTTATTCCCCAACTCCGAAGAGATCTTTTAGTAACCAAGCATGGTGCGCATGATGCCCATGAGCGCCGACAATGCGCATACCTTTGTGCGCAGACACTCAACCTTGATCAAATTCCTCATCTCCTGATCTCATATTCTAGAAGCTTGGAAAGCGACAAGACAAGCTACGCTTTTTGGATTAAGTCAGAGTGCTGAGGTGTGCACAAAACGACAAAATAAGCACACTCAGCAAAACCATTGGTAGAGACATGCTTCAAAGAAATATCTCAAGTGAAGACAGCTGTCAACCTTCTAGAAGAAGCTTTTTGAATTTGGTCTTCATTCTCAGTCTCCAACAGCTATATATACATGCGCACCAATCATATTGTGCCAGGTCATTATCTTGATCAGAGCCCCAACGGCTATAAAGGACACCTGCGCACCAATCACTTTGTGCCAGCTCATTGTCCTTGCTCAGAGCTCCAACGGCTATATTCAAGCTCTCAGCTATAAATAGCCTGCTCATCTTCATTTCCAAGCTGCCCCTCTTGTTGGCTACTATGCTTCAAGAGCTCGAGTTTCATGCTTCATTGAGAAACCTTGAAGATCTGAAGACTGCTGCTCAATATTTCCAGATTCTTTAGAACAGCCTTCAAGATCTTCAAACCTTCAAACTCCTGCTCATATCACAAAGCCCTATATCACCAGAATTCTCGGTGCTCTTCATCTTTCATATTCATAGAGCCCATAATTTCTGTCACACACACACCTCTTGAATCTTTGATCATTTTGATCTAACTTCTTGAGATACACCGGTTTAGTCTAGGATTTGTTCTTCATAGATAATAGATCTTGAGTTAGTATTGAGCTTAAATGTTGTAATTTGTAATTCTCTCTCATTTTATAAGATCTCCATTAGAAATCCAAGACTAACCATCTTGGTAGAGGATGTAGATCTTTCATCGACCGAACCTCTCCAAATAGCGTGTTCATTATATTTACTGCATATTTCCTGCTTAACTATTTATGAACTGTTTTGTTTGATCTTTCAGATTGCTACACTTTGCTGTTGTAATTGTTATTACTCATTTGCCTTAGAACCATTTTTGCGCCACTCTTTAGCCTCAAACTTAGCGCGTGCGTTTTTATCTCTGCGCAGAGCTGCTTTAAATCTTCCGCTGTGCATTTCACACTCTTGCTGCGCGCTATACTTAGCCAAAATAAGAGTTGTGCGCATTTTCCATTGAATTGCAAAAGGGTTTGAAAAAAATTTTAAAACGCTATTCACCCCCCTCTAGCGATTTTTCACACCCTTGTTGCCCCTTTGGGACCAACAGACTCCGCATCTGGAAAAAATCTGAGTCGGCGCTGAAGGCAATCTGTAGAGGATTCGTATCACATGTGTTCACGCAAGGAGCAGTTTACAACTTATGAGTAGACATTTGGGGGCTATACTTTGGGACGATGAACATATACTTTGGGACGGAGGGAATAATTTTTTTTCTTAAATTTTCCGCAATTGTCGGTTGGGCTTTTATCTGGATTTTTTTCCCCACACTAGTCACTCAAGTCAGTCAAGGTATCAAAATTTTCAAATAGGATTTTTTTTTCTTTGTTACCAAAATAGGGGTTGATAATATCCTCAAATTTTGTTGATAGAAACTTCCAAAAATTCACCTATCAACATCCAAATCTCTCTCGTCAAGTCAATGCTTGCCCTGTAGTGTACCTTGAGCTAAAATTCGTATAATCAAAAATGGATAATAGTCGACATAAAAATTTGTCATTTTTACTCATTTGTCAATTTTAAGAATTAATTTCAATCAAACAAAAATATCTCTTGTGGTTCCCATTGTTTAACGCGTAGATGTTTGAGTCTTTGCATATTGTGTACGCGGTCCTATTGCACGAGTGGCTCGTCTCTCTTCATTACCGACAAAGATTTAGAAAATGGAAGAAAAAATTGTTTTCGAAAGCAACGAAGTCAAATTAAACAACGCGATTTGATACATCATAGGAGTCGAAACGCTCAAGTCGCTTCTTGTCCAAATATTCTATCTTATCAATAATGCCGTTAATTTGCGCCTTTTTTAAAAAAAAAAAAATGACAAGAAACATGAAAGGTTTTTACGTCCCAAATTTCTATCTTATATATCAATATGGGCAATTTGCAATTTGGTTCCTGACATTTACAAACTTTTGCAATGTTGCTCCCAACAGTTTTTTTTCTTTCTCCAATTGGTTCCCAACGTTTACATTTTTTTGCAATATGGCTATAAAAGTCAATGGGCGTTAGTTTTCTAACAGATTTTATGTCATGTGACTAGCACATGACATTTTAAAGGACGTTTTAAAATATTCGTAAAGCTACACATATCCGATTGATATGATTCTTTTTTATATTGAAACTAATATTTAAATCTACAACATAATTTTTTTTTGGAAATTTGTAGGGTACCTAACTTATTTTTACATTTAATCTTAATTTTAAATATTAAAAAATAAATAAAAAGCACGTGAAATATAATCTAAAAAAGATATTAGCCCAAGTATGTTTCATATGAAGTAATTTCTATATGTATCTTTCCTAAAGTTTTTTTTTCTCCACCCCTCTGCCACTTTCCCGCAACACCCATTCCACATACACTATTCCCTCGATTCATCGTCCTCTTCTTCTCCCTTTTTTTTCTATCAAACAATTTTACGAACTGATAATCTACATATAGAATTTACTTCATATGGAACATATTTGGGCTAATATCTTTTTTTATATTATATTTTACGTGTTTTCTATTTTTTAATATTTAAAATTAAGATTAAATGTAAAAATAATCCAACTACCCAATAAATTTCCAAAAAAATATATGTTGTAGATTTAAATATTAGCTTCAATTTAAAAGAAGGATCATATTAATCGGATATGTGTAGCTTTAAGAATATCTTAAAACGTCATGTGCTAGTCACATGACATAAAATCGGTTAAAAAACTAACGCCCAGTTACTTTTATAGCTACATTGCAAAAAAAATGTACATGTTGGGAACCAATTGACGAAAAAAAACTGTTAAGAGCAACATTACAAAAGTTTGTAAATGTCAGGAACCAAATTGCAATTTGCCCTATCAATAAAGCAAATAAATTACACCTTTTTTTTGTTGAGCAATAAATTACACCTTTTTTGAAATGACAAGAAGCAAACTTCTATCACCCTTAGGTGATGAGCTTAATTCAATTACCCTCGGTGCATCTTCTATTTATTTAGCATAACTTAAATTAATTAGGATTTGAAGCATAGCACATCAAGTCCTTAAAAAATTTAATTTGTGTCATTTTGTGAGATGCCCAGTATAAGTAGATATTATTATCTTTTTGAATAATTTAAGTTGAGTCCAACTGAAGATGGGTCAATATTAGTAAAAGAAAATAAGGGTCAAATAAAGAATGATTAAGGGTCTTAAATCACGGGTTTTTGTAATGAGCTAGTCTCCATGAGAACACTATGACCCGTCTCTTCTATGAGACGGATGTTTTGACCCGGATCCATGGCCCATGGGGCATACCCTGCCATGTGGCAACCACCCATTGGCCCAATTTTTCCGGCTTTTCCGTCATTTACCAAAAGTAATAGTTACCATAACTTAATGTAATGTCTGTATACATATAAAGTAACATTGTTCATAAGTAAACGTAACACATGTTTTATAAAAACAAAAGCTCGTTTTACCCATTTTTTCAAATGTAATACTAACTATAATTACATGTAACCCAAACAATATCTAAATGCAATTATCATGTATACTGAAATGTAATAGTGCTTTTGCAAAAATATAAAATATTGTGTATTTTGATTTTATTTTTTAAAAGAAAGTAACATTTGAAAAATAACAACTTATATACATGAATGTAATTATTTGTACAAGTAAATGTAACACTTTAGTAGATGAAATTGTAACAGATTTCTATAGATACTGTAATACTTTTACATGTATCATGATAAATTGAACCCATTGCAACTTATTATTTGAAAACATATAGATATACTATTACTTGTCTATACATATGTGTTACAAATTATGTATAAATACTGTTACATATAAGTAACACGTTCATTACATTTTAGTTGTAATAAGTATTACTTTTGGCAAACGAAGAAAACATAGAAAAAACACTGTTACTTTTCTGTATATATGTATTACTTTTATGTATACGAACTGTTACATTTAGTTATAGTAAATATTACTTTTGACAAGCCCAAAAAAAACCCAAAAAAATAATATAAAAATTTAAAAAAAGCAATTTTTTTTGGGGGCCTGTGAGAGACTGCCACATGGCAGGATCGCCCCCATGGGTCATAGAGCCGGTTCATGAGTCGGGTCGGGCGGCTCAAAAAACCCGTCTCTACCATGAGACGGGTTTTCCATGTTCTCACTTAAGTTTTTATCTTTTGCAATCATGTTGTAATGTCGTCATGCATGATTCATATATATATTGAACAATCTACATATAGGAACGATAGATATTGTCAATTAGTGATATATATATATAAAACTATCGACATATATATAGGAATGACAAAATATATTAATTGTCAGTCAATATAAAGTCATAAAAAAATGCTACAAAATTTAATCTACAGAATGATGTGTCGTGATATTGTTGGTGCTTTTAGTTAGAGTGTGGCAGATAATATATCACCACCTCATTTTGTATCCATCTTTTCGTGAACTTATTTTGTAGCCCTAGCATTGCCCATTATCAATATACTCCCTCCGATCCAAGATGATCTTCTCATTTGACTATTCAAACTTTTTAAGGATGTGAATACTTGCTTCACTATTCATGTTTTGTTTATGCACCTTTAAGCCTAAATTGTAGAAATGAGAAGAACTTTTTGGGACATTGAAAGATGACAAATGAGAAAATCATTTTGGGATGGAGGGAGTATATTTTTAAGCATGGTGCATATTAATTATGGCGCATGGCATCAGTAAAACTTGTCAATCCGAGCTTGGTTCATATAAGCTTAATACGTTTTCTGTATTTACTTGACACATTCCCCCTCCCCCGTGATAGAAATAATGGATGTTTCAGAGGTAAGAATTTATGGTGACATCTTGGCTGGTTATGACTGCTAGTTTCTTTAGCGTTGACTTGACACATTCCCCCTCCCCCGTGATAGAGACTATACGCGCAGAACAATCGCGTATAGTCTATTCATCAGTGAATAAACTTGTCAATCCGAGCTGGGTTCATATAAGCTTAATACGTTTTCTGTATTTAATTTATTTGCAGATTAGGGAAATTTCATGCAAGTGAACTGGTCGGTATCAGACTACTGGATAGGGATGGCCAAATCGGACCGGAACGGGAAAACCGGATCGGAAAAGCCCGGAACCGGAGCAAACCGGGGAGGAAACCGGAACCGGACGAACCGGAACCGCAAGGCATCCGGCCGGTTCAGGGTCACATATATGCCGAACCGGACCGAAAATCCCTTGTTTTTCAATAATTTTAAAGGGGGGACCGGAACCGTACCGGAACCGAAACCGGATTGTGCCAAACCGGAACCGGAACCGGGGTAAGCGCGGGCCGGTTCAGGGTCACCCTTTTGCCGAACCGGAACCGGGCCCGGAACCGGTTTTGGCCATCCCTACTACTGGATATAGAAAAAGATATACTCCCTCCGTCCCACCTCACTTGAAACTTATTTCCATTTTAGTCCGTCCCACTTCACTTGAGTCTCCTCAAAATGGTAATTTTTTTCTAATTTTATATTCAATCTACACAACCCACACATTCTCTCTCTTCATTTTCCACCACACAATTCATTCAACCAACCTACTATTAACCCCATTCATTCTCTCTTTTCATTTTCTACCACACACTTTTTTTATTTTATTCCTTAGTTATTGTGCCCTCTTAGGTTTTAAGTGAGGTGTATATAAGGTCACAATTTATTAGGGTTTATTGAGTATGAAGCTTTACCAGAAACAAAAATATGATTGAAGTTGATAATTGAACATGCATGCATGTTCTGATGGGTCTGATTGTCCATGGATCTGATCTTGTGTACGGAATTTTTAATACGTGTAGGGCATGCATGTTTGCAAACATTAAGGGAAATGATTTGTTTATAATATACATATAAACATAATTTTAATGACAATTTACTTTAGGACATTTTTGTGGTTGTGTTATCACAAAATCTTACAAAATCATGTTTTCTTATAACAAAAAAAAAAAAAAAAAAATTTGACTTATAACAGTCTATTCATCAGTTAATATTGTCAGTTTTACTATTCCCTCCGTCCCAGAGTAATAAGAGTCCTACTTTCCATTTTGGTACGTCGCAGAGTAAGAGTCCTATTCCTAAAATGGCAAAGAATCTTTACTATTCACCCCTCATTCTCTCCCATATTTTACTTTTATACTCACAACACCAATCAATTCACTATTCTCTCCCATTCATTCTCTCTCCTACTTTATTTTTATACTCACAACATTTACATCACTTACTCCGAGACGGAGGGAGTATTAAATTTGTCATATTTGTCAAATAGTAATATGACAGTATTAACTGACGGTTTGAAAGTCCTAAAAAACTTCATTTCTCCTAATGTTCAGAAGAAAGTGATTTTTATAAACTTACTTTTGTACTCTACATAAATGCTTGATGTAAAATAATTTGTTTACTTTCTCTACATTTCCTAACTCACAGATGTCTACATCACATTTTCATTAGTAAATAATTTGATTTCACCTTAAAATAAATGTTTATTTTTCGCCTTTGTTATTTATTTTAGAGCTATTTTGATTTCATATACTCACTTTTTTATTTTGGATCAATTAATAAGATTACATATATAAAATAAAAACTAACCACATGTCCAAACATGAATATTTAGTGTAGAAATCTGGAGTTAGTACCACATAGTAAGGTGGTGTTTGATGTATTAAGCACTTAATGCTTGATGCTTAATAGATTGCAAGGTATATTTTGGAGGTAGGGTGCCTTTGATGACATTGAGATATAGATGTTAGAGGTTACGTGAGGCTCTTAATGATTGAGAATCAAAATCATTGTGAAAGGTCATGTTTACTAAGATTAACAGATAGGTTAAAACTTGAACAGCTAACTGGTTTGGGAGTTAGCTGTTGAGAGATTAAAGGAAGAGTAATTATGCAGCGGAAAATAATTAAGTAAGGAAACAAAAATAGACAATGTGCAGTGTGTGTTTAAGTGTAGAGACAAGAGTGTACACAAGGATTTTCAAGTGGTTTAGAGGTATAGTTCTTCTCTTACATCCACCCCCACTGTTAGAACAGTGAGACTAATTCACTATAATCCGTTCTCTTCAAGAACTTACAAAAATTGATAAGGCAAGTTCCCTGAACGCCCTCTACTTAATTGACACTTCAATTAAGGTTGCTCTTTCAAAGCGAAAAGAAAAAGAAAACAAAAAAAAGCACAAGTGTGTTTACAAAGAAATAGCTTGGCTGTTAGCTAGGTTTAAAGGGGGTTGTAACTGGGTACTAAATGTCACAAGATTTGCAAGGGTGTTGTAAGTGCAGAATGTGGTGATACCAGAAGTGATAACCACACCTTCCCAGTGCTGCCGACGGGCAGACTTTATTATATTTGTATATTTTCTTCTTAAATAATTGCTGGACTAATATATAATATTATTGCAAGGTTTGTTATTATGTTGGTCCAATTTACAGGTATAATACAAGCTAGGATATTGCAAGGAAGTTAAAAAGGAGTTATGGATAAAATGAGATTTTATCCATTCAAGCATGTGGGATTTGTGCATAACTAACACATGGGTAATCGACCCATTCAAACGGCTGAGATGATGGATCAAAAAGGTACAAGGCGTTCATAGCATGAAGGTACAAATCGGGTATGCATGGACTTGGGCACCAAGAATTAGTTCCTACATTTTAGGAAATGTGGAAAACAACCTCCCCAAGTTCGGTCACTCCACTCCACATCTCTACCACATTTTTATCAATCACCAAGCCATTATTGGAGTATTCCCCAAGAATTATCAAGCCTATAAATAGCAAGGGAGGATGTGTTTGAAGATACAACACTTACAACACTTGAAGCAAGAACACACACTCCTCACAAGAAAGTCTTACACATTCCTTAGTTCCTTATAAATTCCCAAACACATTTATATTCTTGTACCGAGTATTATAAGTGTCTTGGCTAGGTTAGGATTCTGTGTATTAGACTTAGTCGTTCCACAAAGCTTTCATTGTAATAGTATTAGGGAACTCTCGGCCTTGTACTTCACTTCATATTATTTAGTAAAGGTCTCGCCTTTTGAGGCATCCCTCAAGATATATAATTTATATATCTTGAGAAAAATAATTCTTGTGTTGATTTTCCGCTGCAAACTCTTTTCAGAAACTGTTTTCTGCTCGTGTGTGTAAAGTGTTGCCAGAAGTGATATCGTTGCAGTGACAACACTTTTGATATCACTTCCTTTCTGACTTAAGCCTTGACCCTGCTTTTACAATTGGCACCAGAGCTGGTTACTTGATATACTAAGTACTTCGGTCCAGTGTGTCATGGCTTATGATCATGCAAATCCATATCTTGAGAGACTTTCTATTCTTCTTGGCTCGAATCATACTTCCCTTAGGAATAGTGAGGAAAGAGAGCTAGAAAACATTAAAGAACGTGATCAATCAGCCATGTTGACCATGGCTTTGGAGCACTCAAAGTCAGATTCAGAAAGTGTTGCCAATGGTGTTACCCACAGTGCGATAACACCAAGCCCAACACCCAGCAGGTATAATCCTTCTAAATTTTCTGAAGATTTTTGCTTTCATGGTTCAATTAATGTTGATGCAGGAAGTCTAGATAAGGAGGATTTAAGCAATGATGAGCTCATTGATGAGTTAAAAGATCACTACAAGGCGTTGTTTAAAGAATGGAAGAAAGAGAACAATATGGTAGCGATCTTAACCAAAGAAAATCATGAGCTAAAAGACTCTTTGACTCGGTTGGCGGTGCAATTCACAAAGTTGGATGTTGAACTTGTTAAAGTCAAGTCCAAGTTGAAGCTAGCCGAGACCACCTTCAAAAAGCTCAACACGAGGTTCTCAAAATTGGATGAAATACTCGACTTGAGTAAGTCTCTCAAAGAAGGTATTGGGTTTCAAGACTCTCTTGATAAAATCACTTCTACCTTATTGAATGAAAATTATGAAACATGTTTTGTAAAAGAACATGAAAAAGTAAAAAGTAGTTCATCAAGTGATATTTCTGATCAACCGTGTGTGTGTGAATACTATCACATAACTGGACAAAGTAAATTTGATTGTTTTACTCTCAAAAAGAAAAATTTCAGTCCACATGTGTTATCTCAAGTGTTACCCAACACTCAAGACAACACTGGTAATCAGAAAATCAAAAAGTCTAAAAAGAAATTTTGGTTTCTAAAATCCAATCATAAATGCAATGTTGTATTTGCTTCTTTGAGGACTAACGTTTCAGGTTCATGGTACTTTGATAGTGGTTGCTCACATCATATGACGGGAACAAAAGTGTTTTTGAAAGACTATGAATATATCCAAGGTGAAACGGTGACATACGGAGGTGGAGGAAAGAGCAATATAATAGGGAAATGGACACTTGATGTTTCCGGATTCCCTGCCTTAAAGGGTGTCTTGCACGTTGATGGATTGGTTGCTAATTTAATTAGCATTGGCCAATTGTGCGATGACAACTTGGAGAATAAAAATACTTGTGAAGTTTTTGATAACACTAACACCTGTGTAATGTCAGGAACTAGATCAAGTGACAATTGCTATCTTGTTGATGATAAACAAGTATGCAATTCAGTTAATATGGATGACATAATTTTGTGGCATCAAAAGTTGGGACATGCCCCTTATGGAAACTTGAAGAAATTTGAGGCTGTCAAAGGAGTCCCCAAACTGAATCTGAAGAACAAAATTGTGTGTGGGGACTGCCTTAAGAGTATGGAGACTCGTGTTACCCGCAGTGTTACCCAACACCAAGAGCAACACTTCGGGACAACACATTGTTTTCAGTTTTTGCACATGGACTTGATGGGTCCAATTGAGGTAGAAAGCCTGGGAGGTAAGAGGTATGTTTTTGTTATAGTTGATGATTTCTCTAGGTTTTCTTGGGTATATTTCCTAAGAGAAAAATCTGAAACTTTAGATAAATTTAAACTCTTGCATTTCAAAATCAGAAACATGTTTTGCTCACCTATTTTCTGTATAAGATCCAATCATGGAAAAGAATTTGCAAATGTTCCTTTTTATACATTTTGTAAGGAAAAGGGGATACACCATGATTTTTCGATCTCTAAACCACATGGTGTGGCTGAAAAGAAAAATAGGACATTGCTTGATATGGCCCGTGTTATGCTGTTCTCTAAAAGGATTTCAAAAAGATTTTGGGCTGAAGCTTTGAGCACGGCTTGTCACATTTCTAATAGAGTCTTTCTAAGACCCGGTTTAACTATGACACCCTATGAGATTTTGAATAGGAAGAAACCACGTGTTCATTACTTCCATGTGTTTGGGTGTGTATGTTATATATTAAAAGACTGTGATCGCTTAGCTAAATTTTACTCTAAAAATGATAAAGCCATTTTTCTTGGATATTCTCATGACAATCTTGCATATCGAGTCTATAATTTAAGATTGGGAACTATTCAAGAATCTGTAAATATTGTTTTTGATGATCTGTCAAGTGTTGCAGATGAACCAGGTGCTTATCCTCGTTTGGTACTGCTGGAACAACCTCAAAGTGAATTTGACATTTATGTTGGACCAAGTGTTGACATAAGTGTTGGACCAGAAGTCAGTCCAGTTGCAGAAAATAAACATAATGAGGATTCCAATAGAGTTGATGATCCCGTCAGAAGAGATCCCCCTTTGAGGATTCAAAAGAATCATCCTATATCCCAAGTGATAGGGAGGTTAGACGAAGGGATACAAACTAGACGTAAGGAACCGGTTAATTATCGAGACATGGTTAGGTATATTAAGGTAAACCATTCATGTTTTCTTTCTAAGCTTGAATCTGAAAATACTTTGAAAGATGAATATTTGATTCAAGTTTTTAACCATAAGAGATTTTTTAACTTGAAGAAGTCTCTTGTTTCATTTCTTGTTTAAACCCCTTGGATCATTTTTGTTGTTGTACAATATTTTAATTTTTGAAAAAAAAAAAAAAAAATCTTTTTAGTTTTTGTTTAAAGCCCTCGCGGCGGCACATGCTGACCTTTTTGTTTTGGTAGGTATATACTTGGTTAATATGTTTGTCAAAATTCCCTTTGTACTCAAAAGTGACAAAGTCACTAATTTTTTGTGATAAAAATATATTTAAAAGGCAAAAAGCACTAATGATATCTCCTTAGTAGCTCGGGGCACGGCGTTCGCTGCGACGATGCACTCTTGCCAAATGGAGATACTATCTAGTGATTTTGTACTAAGTATTGGGAACATAGAGTTCGCTACTACAGTGTATCCCACTTGAAAGATACAAATCACTAAAGCATGTTTTACACTTTATAAGGACTCGGGGCACGGAGCTCGCTACTACGATGCTTACTTGTAGATAAAAAAGTGTAAATTATGCTTATATTTTAAAGTGCTTAAAGATGAAGAACAAGCTTATATATTGTTAACTTCAAACATGCATTTAAGGCTTGCTATGCATCAAATGTTTGAAGATGAAAAGCTTGTTTTTTAGCCTCAATTGCTTATTATAAAGAAGCCTAACAATTTGCCTCAAGTGTTTATTATGAGGATTGTTTTGCCTTAAGTTTCTTAAAGTGAAAATTTTATCAAGGGGATATTTGACTTGTATGTTTTCCTAAGTGTTACCATCATTGCCGATAACACATTAGTATGTGCTACATTATTTTTTTATTCATTTCTTTTTTCGGAAATTAATAGTTAATTTTTGAAAGTCCGAAAGTCCTTTATAATTTGTGGAATTTTTTGATTTTCAAAAAGTCTTTATTAAATTCTTTTATTTTTGGTGAATTTGGTTAAGTAACTTCATCCCTAAAAGTTTGGAATCAAGTTTCAAATCAAACTCAAAAATTAGGGATGTAGTCACCTAGGCCGAATTATCCAACATTATTTTCTTTTATTTTTAATTTTTAATTTTAATTTTTTCGTTTTATTTTCAAAAAAAAAAAAAAAAGCTTTTTGGGATAATGGCCGGTTGTTTTTCAAAAATGTGGGAGTTGAGTTTGAGTTTACCTATCTAGCTAGAAAATAGGGAGAGCTAAAAAATAGGGGGAGTTGAGTGTTTTTAGGATTAGGAAAGGTTATCTCAAATTAATGTTGAGCATTTAACGCCCAATTGAATACTTCCTAATTAAATCCTAAATAAACCCTCCTCCCTCATCAAAACTCGCCGAGCTCTCTCTCTCTCGTCTATCTCTCTCTCAGTCGAACAAACCCTAGAAAATCCCTCTCATAAAATTCTTCTTTCTTCTTCTCAAATCATCAATGCCTTCCCCATCCAAAACCTCAAATGAGCCCTTGGAAATCTCGCCATTGTTGTCTCCGGACCTCCACCTGTTCCGGTCGCACAGGCTCCTCCTACGTCGGCTCCTTCCCAACCTATAGTGACTACCATCAAGAAAAAGAAAAAGAAGAGAAAAGTCTCATCTTCTTCACACCAACCGACTGCCCAAGCTCCATCAATGCGGACTTCAAGCCAGATACAGATTCATACAGACTTGTAGAAATTCTTTGCACAGTATTCTTCACAAACAGGGGGAGATATAATGCTACCATAAGTGCTGTTCTGCATGCTAACACAAGTGCTGATCTAACTGCTAATGCAAAGTGCTGATCTAACTGCTAATGCACGTGTGCGGGCTATTGATACTCAAACAGGTTTGGTAGTTGGTGTGTTTCTATTCTTGGTAGCTTTTAAAAACAATTTTTATGTTAGTTGTTTTAAAACTATTAGGTGCACTTAACATTTGTTTTACATTTGTTTTTTGGTTGGTTTATTTGTGTGAAGTGTGTTAAACACTTCATGGTTTTTGGATTTTATAACTTTTGTTTTGTTTTGGATAATTAGTTTTTAATCATGTTTAGTTTACTTGGTTTAAAACTACTTCAAAATCATTGTTTTCGGTTGACTTGACTCTTTGAGGGGGAGTTAATCTTTGCGGGAAGAATTTATGTATATTCTGTATTTGTGCCTAACATTGTCTTGCAGGGTCACAGCATTATTTAGTTTGTGAATAAATATACAATTAAGGGGGAGATTGTAAGTGCAGAATGTGGTGATACCAGAAGTGATAACCACACCTTCCCAGTGCTGCCGACGGGCAGACTTTATTATATTTGTATATTTGCTTCTTAAATAATTGCTGGACTAATATATATTATTATTGCAAGGTTTGTTATTATGTTGGTCCAATTTACAGGTATAATACAAGCTAGGATATTGCAAGGAAGTTAAAAAGGAGTTATGGATAAAATGAGATTTTATCCATTCAAGCATGTGGGATTTGTGCATAACTAACACATGGGTAATCGACCCATTCAAACGGCTGAGATGATGGATCAAAAAGGTACAAGGCGTTCATAGCATGAAGGTACAAATCGGGTATGCATGGACTTGGGCACCAAGAATTAGTTCCTACATTTTAGGAAATGTGGAAAACAACCTCCCCAAGTTCGGTCACTCCACTCCACATCTCTACCACGTTTTTATCAATCACCAAGCCATTATTGGAGTATTCCCCAAGAATTATCAAGCCTATAAATAGCAAGGGAGGATGTGTTTGAAGATACAACACTTACAACACTTGAAGCAAGAACACACACTCCTCACAAGAAAGTCTTACACATTCCTTAGTTCCTTATAAATTCCCAAACACATTTATATTCTTGTACCGAGTATTATAAGTGTCTTGGCTAGGTTAGGATTCTGTGTATTAGACTTAGTCGTTCCACAAAGCTTTCATTGTAATAGTATTAGGGAACTCTTGGCCTTGTACTTCACTTCATATTATTTAGTAAAGGTCTCGCCTTTTGAGGCATCCCTCAAGATATATAATTTATATATCTTGAGAAAAATAATTCTTGTGTTGATTTTCCGCTGCAAACTCTTTTCAGAAACTGTTTTCTGCTCGTGTGTGTAAAGTGTTGCCAGAAGTGATATCATTGCAGTGACAACACTTTTGATGTCACTTCCTTTCTGACTTAAGCCTTGACCCTGCTTTTACAGGTGTAATGCAAATGAATCTGTAATACAGATTTGAGGTTCTTGGCGAGCAACAACGGTGGTTTTGGTTGTGTGTGTGTTGAAGAAGAGGTACAAGATAATGTTCCAGTGTGTTTTCTTATATAGGATATGAATATATCCGTTGGGGGACAAGAAAACACAAGGGGAACATGTTTGCAGAAAGTAAGTCTTTGACTGGGTAAAGTAGTGTTGACTAAATACTTTATTTCTTTATGCAGGATGTCCATGCTGGAGGTGCTGGTGGAGATTTGCATGCTTGATTAATTACATAGTTATTTTATGCTAAAATAACTATTCCTTCAAGAATCTGGATCATTTGGAGTCAGCTGCTGGATTTGCAGGGACTTAGCTGTTGGCACAGGGGAGATAGCTGTTGGGTTTGAACTGGATGATCTGCTTTGCTATTTTTGCAAATGGGGTTTCTGTAATTCATATGAGTGAAGATGAATGTATAAATGATATATATTCAGTTCATTTGATGTATATATCATTGGTTGATCCTTGAACAGTTTTATACATGAACTGAATAGATAGCTGTTGGGTCTGTTCTTGGGTTGCCTGTGGATCAGGTCTTTGTATGCTTTGTATACACAACTGGAATGATGATTTATTTATCAAAACATATTTACTATGATTAATCAGGTTAATAACATAGTGAGGTACTAACACATTGCTTAACCAATAAGAGCCTCATGGAATTTTCAACATGTAGAGCTCAATGCTATAAACACATTGTTAGTACCTCACTATGCTTAATCACCAATTAATAATAGTAAACATGTTTTGATAAATAAATAATCAATCTCAGTTGATTACATGATGTATACAAAGACCTGATCACAGGCAACCCAAAACAAAGTTCAACAGCTAAGCCAACAGTCAAATCATTACAAGATCTGCCTATCACCTATACATCAAACAAACTGAAGAACCATCATTTACAGATCCTTATACATTCAAATGAATCATCAAGATTCAAATTACAAACAAGCTTCAACAGAATATGCCTTAAAGGCCCAACAGCTAAGACCCCTGTTTGAACAGCTAAGACTGATCTTGGCCAACAACTTTCTCTGCCACATCAGATCTTTGAAGAACAGTTATTCTAATAATAGAACATTCTCCCTATCATTGGAATAACTCATATTGATGCTTGATCAAGCCTGCATAGCCCTCTCCTTAAATGATAACTTGCATACAAAGGAGTAATAAACATGTCAGTCAACTTGATCACACACAGTCAAGACAAACCATTACTCCTCTGTACCTTTGTCCCCCCAAAACGGCTATTACTACACCTCTGTCTCCCAACGGCTATATGCCAACCCATATATAAAGGAGCATACTGGCATGTTGTCAACTAACCTTCACAAAACCCTTTACACAACTCTTTTACAACCTTTCTGCAGTCTTGACTATTTGCATAAAACCCCTGCAAATATTGTGCCATCTTGCACCCAGTTACAACCCTAATCAAGCCAGCTAGCTAACAGCCAAGCTATTTTCTCTCTAAAAGACATTTGTGATTTTTCTTTTTCTTTTCTTATTTCGCTTTGAAAGAAGCAACCTTTATTGAAGTGTCAATTAAGTAGAGGGGATTCTAGGAACTTGCCTTATCAATTCTTGTAACTCTTAGTGAAGAGAATATTATAGTGAATTGATCTCACTGTTATCAACAGTGGGGGTGGATGTAAGAGAAGGGTTTTTCCTCTGAACCACTTTAAAAATACTGTGTACACTCTTGTTCATACACTTACACACACACTGCACATTGTCGTTTTTATTCTTTACTTATTTATATTCCGCTGCATAATTCTTTTATTTATTATTTCTCAACAGCTAACCCAAACTGTTAGCTGTCCAAGTTTTAATCAATCTGTTCATTTAGTTAACATGGCCTTTCACGCACCTTACCTTCAAATTATACATTGCAATCTATTAAGCATCAAGCATCAAGCATCAAGCATCAAGTATCAAGTGCTTAATACATCAAACACCACCTAACTCTTTTCAGATAATAATGCAAGTGCCTTTGGGTATAGTTGGTGCTCACAGTAACGTTAGTTAGCCATGTCCACAAGTTTTTTTTTTTTTTTTTTTTAAATATTACTTATACTCCCGCCGCCTCCATAATACCGCAACACTTTTCTTTGTGACCAGTACCAAAATAAAATTTGCATTTCTCAATAAAAAAAATCTAGTGTAATTCTACCATTATGTAAATTCTATAATTTTAATACATTGACAAGTCAATATAAACTTTATAACGTGAAGGATGGAGTTTATTATCACACAAATAACAAAGATATCTTACATGATAATAGTAGTACAAAGGTTAGGGCTAGTTCCAAAACCCTAGTATATGTTTCCCCTATTTTGTTATAAAGTATCTTTTGATTCTTGATTAAGTGTCTTTTTTCCCAAAATAAAACCAAGAGAACGATGTCTAAATTATGAAAATCATCAACACTTTAAGTATAGAACACGTTCATCTCATGCAAAAAGAAATAACAACAAAGATTTTAGGTATTGTGTTTCAGAAAACAAAGTCAGTCTAGTACTAACCTAATTTCATGCACACAAAGAATTTCCGATCGAGTAGGTTTTGGGAGGGGGAAACTAGTTTCTTTTTAAGTTATAAAAAAAGTTCACTTTTTAATATTAGTATTACCTTTAAACCCTAAACCTTAAATCTTAAACCCAAACTAAACCTCATAAAAACATGACTTTTTATAACTTATTTATAAGTAGGGATGAACTAGTTTCTCCAAAAATCTTATGTTTCCGAAAATGTGTTTATTTCGGATGAGAGTATCAAAAACAAAGAAAGCATAACAAGAGTTTTCTATGCCTACGCCTTGATTTATAATCTTTTGTATATTTGGTAAGTGCAAGCCTTGCATTGTTGTACATATAGGACAAATTTCCATTTTGGATGTCCCATTCAAATTAGGACAACCCAAAAATGGAAATGTTTTATTTAAAAGGACCCACATTCACACTCACAACAACTTTCCACTCATTATTCTTTACCCCACTTTCTCTCTCTTACTTTACTTTTCATACTCACAACACCTACACTAACACTTTTTCCTTAACAAATTACAATCATATATGCATTGTGTTACACTTCAATTATTACTTTTTCTAACTACAAAAACTATTTTTTTTTTGTGCAAAACTGCTGTTACATTTTACAATAAAGTGTTACTTTTTAAGACTAAACTGCTACTTTCTTCATAAAAATGTGTTACATTTTTGACGACGAGCAGCTCATTTTTTTGTGTTAAAAAATACGTTTTTCTTTAAATAAAAATGAAACCATATCATGACCTATCTAGTTTTATTCGTCTCGTCGAGACGAACACAACAGTATTTTTAGATTTTTTTTTCAACTTCAAAATATCAGGATCCATAGGTGGGATCCGCCTCACAAGATGAGACGGTCTCACCCAAGTTTTTGCCTATACTGTTTACTCCATCTGTCCTATAACAACTTGCATCATTTTGATTAAATGGTCAATTTAGCTTCACTTTGACCAACACATTGTAAAAAATTTGATGGTTCTAATAAATATCTAAAATTGTTATGTATAGTATTTTTTTAATGGTGAATCAATTAAAACTTTTAACTTTTTTATTAAGATAGTTAAATTTGCTAAAATTATTGGTCAAATTGCACTTAAGTTGACTATTTTCGTCAAAATGGTGCAAGTTGTTATAAATCAGAGATTATATATAAACACTCTTGGTTAAAAATAAAAAAAAATACATCAGTAAGATCCTCCAAAATCTATACATGAATGTGTTAACCTTTAAGATTAATAACTGTAGATCAAGGAGAGAGGTATTATTGTAAAGGGAGAAATGACAACTAACAAATTAGGAAAATTCCAAGCTCTGTATTTTCTTAGGCTTATCCCTTCATGTACCGCTGCCAACTCGTGTAAGATATGTTTCCAATCCAATGTGCCCACTTGGCTCAATCTTCCAAAACCATGTTGCCTTACAAAAAGGCAAGAAGAGAAAATTAAAAAGATATCCTCCGTCCCAAAATAAATATCTATTATTGTTCCGTTGAACGATAAATAAGTTTTTTCTGAAACCTAGAAATTACATTAATGGCTTTGCTTTCACACAAAATTTCTATAAGAATGTAATACTTTTTATTGACAATTGTTGATTGGTGACATAGTTTATAGGTCCGACTATTTAAGAATAGTCCACCAGTTAATAGCATTAGCATTATTTTTTTTGGAGACGAGATCACGTGCTCTACTTTTGTATACCACAGGCGTTCTAATGGTTATGGGTTATTAGGACTCACATCATCACTATGTCATCATTGATGCATAACCGCTGAATCACTTGTGGTGCACAACATGACACACAAAAGTAATACAAGTGATCTCGACTAAATTTTATTTGCCACAATTTGGGGTTATTTAAATTTTCCTTTGTTGGTCCATAGCATTGCTCATACATGCATGATTTCCATCTATAAATACACAACTCACTCTTATAGTTTCACACCACAAGCAACAAGCTACTAGCTCTTTCTTAAGCACAAAGCCAAAGTCAGTCCACTCCTAAAATGGCATCAAAATCTATGACTAGGGCTGCCTTCCTCCTCACTCTCAACCTTCTTTTCTTCACCTTAGTCACCTCAACTCACCATAAGACCTCATGCCCTCCACCCCCACCAGCCCCAAAATGCCCCACCCCCATCCCCCCAACCCCAAAGACTCCCACCCTAAACCACCCACCCCAAAGACCCCCACCCCTAAACCACCAACCCCAAAGACCCCCACGCCTAAACCACCAACCCCAAAGGCCCCAACCCCTAAACCACCAACCCCAAAGGCCCCAACCCCAATACCACCCACCCCAAAGCCCCCAACCCCAATACCACCCACCCCAACCCCAATACCACCCACCCCAACGACCCCGACCCCACCCAAGGCACAATGCCCTAAAGACACTCTAAAATTGGGCGTTTGCGCAAACTTGCTCAATGACTTGGTCCACCTAGTCGTGGGCACCCCCGCCACCTCCCCTTGCTGCAGTCTCATTGGTGGACTAGCCGATCTTGAAGCTGCAGTTTGTCTTTGCACTGCCATTAAAGCTGGTGTCTTGGGAATCAATCTTAATATTCCCGTTGATCTCAGCTTGTTGCTTAACTATTGTGGTAAGGAGACCCCAACTGGATTCCAATGTGCGTAAACGAGCTCAATGTTTCGCTAGTATGTTATAGTTCTTGATTATATTTCCCATATTTTCCTTCTACTTTTGGTATGTGTGTGTGTGTGTGTGTGTGTGTTGGGCTTAAATGGCCTCAAGTGAGTATTCATTTCTGTTATGTATTACTTTGAAGGAGGAAGGCTTCTCGCCTTCTCTCGTATTTATTGTAAGTTTACTTTCATTTTGATCAATAATAATAATACAATAAAAAAATGAACTTTCAAGAAATGTGTTACGATTGCAAGCATTTACTATGAGCATTGGACTTGTATGTGTATTCACTTGAAGGGTAAGAAGTAAGATTAATTAAACTGTGGCAAAGCCTTTCTTCAATTTAACAATTGTGATTCTGATCAGAAAAGTTTTAACTAGACAGGATATTCGATAAATGATAAGAATATAAGGAGCCTTCCATGACCAAAACTTACTGTCCTCGATCCTGTGCTTGTCTATCAAAATAGACATGATGGCAGTGGCAAAGCCACGTTCAAGCCAATTGGACCCCCTTTCGATTTTAGAAATAGAATGTGTCAATCTTTTCAATTTTTTTTCAGAAATAATGATCTTTTACCATTAAAAGTGCTGAATATAGACATTTTTTAACCCCCTTTTGAGAAAAGATTGCACTAATATGTTTTTTGGCCCTTTTTATGCCTAATTTGGATACCTCAGTTAAAACAGTTATCCCAAAAGGATCCTTGACCTCATTTCTCGAAAATTACTGATTTCGCCACTGCATGATGGTGCACCTAGTTGGAACCAGCACGCACGCTCTCGTCTTTTTTTCTTTATTCCTTTAAACATAAAAACAGTATGCCCTAAAATTAACAAACAAAACTCCTTAACTTCCATCATGAGAAAAGGATACAATGACAGAAATTGGGACCAATAAATAGAAAGATAGCACAAGACAAGGGTGAAACACTTCAATGACCAAGCACCACATATTGTTCCATACTTTACCATTTGAAATATCAGAGAGGGGAAATTGCCTTAATGCAAAATAAATAAAATTAACGCTTGTTCTTGCATACGAAACGAGCATTGAGTTTTGCCAAAAAAATTTAGGCAGTGTGGATTCTAAAGATGAATAAATCTCATTGAAACAAGCACAGAGTTTATATTTGTAAAACCAGCACCCCTTGATGAGTATTTTTAAGGCGTGTTTCATGAATTTGACAGCAATTCTTGAATCAAGATTAATACCAAACATAAACGATCGTGATCTGATTATAAAGTAAAAAAAGAAAGCTTTTTTCGTATTATTTTGTCCATCCAGATCACATAATTTGCAACCTAGGGCCAGATTAGAGCCAAAGCTCTCTTCACATAGTTTGCTAGCTAGGGGAACTTAGAATCCAAACCACAATTTTCTTAAGTTGACTTTCTGACCATGACATACCATTTACAGATGACATCTGAGTTCTGACATCTGACTACTCTAATACACTGGGAAGGACAAAATTCAGGAAACTACGCCCCACAAATCACGAAGTTTTAAGTTTTGGCAAACTTGACGGGCAATCAATTAGACTACCTGCAATGGCTTATTGGAGAGGGTATTGGATTGGGGTCAATAGGGTGGGAGCTTCCAATGGGTTATTGAACACATTATTGAAAGGGGGGGGGGGTATTGACCGGATCCAACACCCATTGATGCAGCAAATGTGGGCCAGCCGGAGACACGCGTCACGCCAGGATAGGCGCCGACATGGCGCGTGCATGTCACGCGCGCGAGGGAGAGTGAGGCGTGCGGAGAGGAGCCTTATCCCACCCCAGCCAATCCCATTCAGCCACTTGTCCTCCGCTGGTTGGTCCGTTTTATTTTTCTCACCCATTTTTTCAAACTGCATTATCTTTAAAAAAAAAAAAAAAAAAAAAAATTATACCAAAATTCAGCATTTTTTTTCCTCTATAAGTAGAGCCAAATTCCACTAGATTTCGACACCAAAAAAAAACCTCCTCTCTTTTGTGAAATGGATCCTAATAATAACCATTTCAACCCCAAAATTCAAGTAATTATCGTTTTCCCTACAACAATCCTTCGATTTATCAATTTGATGGTCAGTCTTCCAACCAACCACGTCCTCCAAATATACCAAATCAATCTTCCAGCCAACCATTTCCTCAAAATATACAAAATTTTTCTTATCCACCAAATTTCATGGCTTCGGCAGTGCCAAATTGGCCTCCTCCATATTATCCAATGCCAATGCAACCACCCCCACCACCTTATAATCCCTATATGTCAAGAAATGAAAATGTTGGTGGAACTGAATCATCAGAATTTCCACTATATTCAACACAAGTGTCTCTGGGTATGTACGCCGGTGCTAACGATGCTACTCCAACGGAAGAGGTTTCAGGCACTGCCAAAAAAAGAAGCGCTAAATGGACAACGGAAGAAAATTTGGTGCTACTTAGTGGGTGGATTAAATATTCCACGGACAGTGTTATTGGAAGAAATCAGAAAATGGAGGCGTATTGGGGTAAGATTGCGCAATACTGTAACGAGCATTGTCAATTTGACCCTCCCCGTTGGAAGAAATCATAGTTAATGCTTCAATCGAGAAGACTCGGGCAAAAAATAGAAAAATATGGATGAAGTTAAAAGAGAAGGGCCATCTCGATGAGCATGAGCAAATGCTTTTTGACCAGTTGACTGCCGAGCTGTTTGGCAATTAATTTTCTGCTTTAATGTTTGTTTTTTAATTTTATGTCAGTTTTATGTAATGATGTACTACTTTAATGTGTGTTTTCTATTTTATGTCAGTTACCTGCAATAATGTACTCGCCTTATCTTTTAATTAAATCTATTTAATTCTAGCTTTGGAATCCGTCAATTTCAACCACTCAACCGAATCCTTATCCTTTAATTAACTCGATTTAATTCTATTTCAAATCCGTCAATTTCAACCACGCAACCGAATCCTTATCCTTTATTTAACTCGATTTAATTCTATTTCAAATCCGTCAATTTCAACCACTCAATTTCTCTATAAATAATACTCTCTTCCTTCATTCTTCCTACACCAAATACACTCTCCTTTCTTTCTTCCTACATCAAATACTCTCTCTTTTCCTTCTTCCAACATCAATGGATCCATCCAAATTTCCATTTTTTGATATCGAAGCCTACAAAAGGCAATATGAAATTGAGGATAGATTTATTGTGAACCGGTTTTTTCAACCCGAAACACAGAAAAAAACTCGAAAATATTTCAAAAGAGATCACGCTTTGTACAATAAGAGTCTGGTCGAAGACTACTTTTCCGAAAATGCTAGGTACAAAGATTTTTTTCGCCTACGATATCGGATGGAGAAACATGTATTCCTTCGCATTGTCGCGGACCTATCAAACCATGACGAATACTTCACACAAAGATTTGATGCTGCCGGCAAAGAAGGGCTATCTCCAGAAGCAAAATGTACCACAGCCATACGAATGTTAGCATATGGTATGTCCGCCGATCAAATTGATGAATACATAAAAATTGGAGGAAGTACAGTGTTGGAGATGTTACGTAGATTTTGCACTGGGGTCATTCAGTTGTATGAGCAAGAGTACTTGAGAGCCCCAAACGAAGCTGACTTGCAAAGAATACTTGACGTTAATGAGCAGCGGGGGTTCCCAGGGATGATCGGGAGCATTGATTGCATGCACTGGGAATGGAAAAATTGTCCCACTGGTTGGAAAGGTCAATTTACTAGAGGTGATAAAGGAACCACCACGGTTATCCTTGAAGCAGTTGCCACTCAAGATTTATAGATTTGGCATGCCTTTTTCGGATGTCCAGGAACATTGAAGGATATAAATGTTCTGGACCGATCGCCAGTGTTCGATCGTCTTGAACAAGGAAATACTCCACGAGTCAATTTCTTTGTGAATCAACATCCATATGATATGACGTATTATCTTGCTGACGGTATCTACCCTAATTATCCAACTTTCGTCAAATCGGTTAAACTTCCTCAAAGCGAAGAAGATAAGCTATTTGCGAAATTTCAAGAAGGCTGTCGGAAGGATATAGAACGTGCATTTGGAGTGCTCCAAGCTCGATTCAAAATCATCCGAGAACCATGTCGAATGTGGCAGATGAAGGACTTGGCTCTAATCATTAGGTCATGTATCATATTACATAATATGATTGTTGAGGATGAACGGGATACATATACTCAGAATTGGCTTGACTTTAATGATCAATCCGAGGCAAGCGGATCTGGTAATCAGCAACCATTCTCGACTGAGATATTACCTGCATTTGAAGATCATGTACGTACTAGAGCGTAATTGCGTGATTCAAGAGCTCATAAACAATTGCAGAAGGATCTAGTCAAGCACATATGGGCTAAGTTCGGAAATTAATAATTTAATAGTTTTATTGCATTGTGAGTCGAGTCTATTGTATCGTTTGTTTTTTTTTCTTTCATTACTTGTATCGCGAGTTAAGCTTATTGTAACTTTTTTTTGTTTAATAATAATTATCGTTATTTCTCGTATTTATTTAATTACAATTAAAAAAAACATTAATTAAGTGTGATTTTTTTAATTATAAATTATTATTATTATTATCCCGAAAATATAATTATTATTATTAATTATTATTATTTTTATTATTATTATTTTACTAATCATAAAAATAAAAGATATAAAATAAAATAAAAGTGGTGGGGTAGGATGATGAGTTGGGAGGGTGTTGAATGGAAAGTATTAAATAAGCCATTGGAAGGTGTAAAAGTTGATGGGTTGTTGAATGAGTAGGTGGATGGAGAGAGAAGATGAGGTGGAGTGATAAAGTGGGTGTTGAATGGAATATGGTTATTTAACCACTGTGGATGGTCTTACTTTCTCCGTCACTTTACCATATCTTTTTGGTTTTTTGGTCTTTCTAAGTGATCAAATAATCAGAATTCTATAATCACACTCTTTCTACTAGAAAAAAATGTTACATTTTCATCAAAACTTACATTAAGACGGACTTTAACTCCCCTCTGCTAAAAATAATGAAAGAAGACGTGACTGCATGCGTAGATTCATCGCTGCTTTATGAATTATGTAAGCCCTTAAATGGTTTATGAGCTTTACAGTGTGTACTTTTATCATAATTATCAATTAAAAGTTAACTACGACATCATTTAACGTCGACCAAATGGGAATTAATTAGAAGTCCACTCTATACAGATTCATAATTTCAAAATCAAATGAAGCTTAGATTTCAACTTGCATTTGATCTCTTGTGAAAATATTCCATATTTGCAACTCAATGGCCCCACATATATACATGGTTCCATAGAATTTCCTAATTTCATCTTAAATAAAACAAATATTAATATATAATTATACATAAATTTCATCTATAAAAGCCTACTACCCTTCATTAAGTTCCACACCCCAACTTACTAGCAACTGTAGGGACCGCGACCATCACCGCCACTTTCCCACATTAGTATGATATTGTCCGCTTTGGGCCCAGCCCGCACGGATTTGTTTTTGGGTCAACTCCCAAAAGGCCTCATACTAATGAAGTGAGTGGGTGCTCTTATATACCTTGCAATTGTTTCCTTAATTGCCGATGTGGGACTTGGGTTGCACCCCAACAATCCTCCCCTCAAACCAAGGACCACACCGCTATGGCCCGCAGTGTTTCCTCTGGCCCATATCGGCGAAAGCTTGTACCAACCGCCCGCGAAACACCATTGCCCTCGATTGCACCAACCGCCCGCGGAACACCACCGCCCTCGATTGTACCAACCGCCCGCGAAACACCATCGCCCTCGATTGCAAGACTCGATTCGCTATGTCGCACAAGGGAACCCCACCATATAAAGCACACACACGGTCCACCCGGTCGGGCCCATTCGAACCAGGCTCTGATACCACTTGTAGGGACCGCGACCACCACCACCACTTTCCCACATTAGTATGAGGCCTTTTGGGGGATGCCCAAAAACAAATCCGTGCGGGCTGGGCCCAAAGCAATTGTTGGAGTAGAGATCCTCAAAGGAACAAAAGGAAGATTTCCAGGCGGAGGAGCGAGCGGGCGCTCGAGCCATAGCAGGCGGGCGCTTATTTGGACAGAAGGTTGGGACTTCGGAAAATCCACAACGAGCGGGCGCCTGGGGTAGGCCAGGCGGGCGCCTGGTCCGCTGACGGGAATTCGGGACTCCTTATTTGTTTAGGTTTAGATCTTATTCCAGGGCTTATATTTAAGCAATGTTCCGCCCCCAAACTCATTGTAACTCAGATTTAACATATTATAGTGCAAGATCCTGGCTTGGTAGTGCCCCCAGACGTAGTCAAACATATTGACGAACTGGGTAAACAATTTCTGTGTCTTTCTTGCTTTGATTTCTTGTGATTTGTTTGTGTGCTTTTATTGTTCTTGTGATTTGCTTGGGTAGTGGAGGGCTATATCCACAACAACTGGTATCAGAGCCTGGTTCGAATGGGCCCGACCGGGTGGACCGTGTGTGTGCTTTATATGGTGGGGTTCCCCTTGTGCGACATAGCGAATCGAGTCTTGCAATCGAGGGCGATGGTGTTTCGCGGGCGGTTTACAATCGAGGGCGGTGTGTTCCGCGGCGGTTGGTGCAATCGAGGGCAATGTGTTTCGCGGGCGGTGGTACAAGCTTTCGCCGATATGGGCCAGAGGAAACACTGCGGGCCATAGCGGTGTGGTCCTTGTTTGAGGGGAGGGTTGTTGGGGTGCAACCCAAAGTCCCACATCGGCAATTAAGGAAACAATTGCAAGGTATATAAGAGCACCCACTCACTTCATTAGTATGAGGCCTTTTGGGAGTTGACCCAAAAAACAAATCCGTGCGGGCTGGGCCCAAAGCGGACAATATCATACTAATGTGGGAAAGTGGCGGTGATGGTCGCGGTCCCAACAACTGGTATCAAGAGCTCTGGTTCAAGATCAGGGTTAATCGTAAGATTGTTTTATCAAGCGATTGGGTGTTGTCAAGCAATCAAGAATGGGCAAGGACAAACAGGCGGTTGAGAAATTTGATGGTTCTGACTACGGGTTTTGGAGGATGCAAATAGAGGATCTCTTGTACAACAAAGATCTCTATAAGCCTCTAAAGGGTGTCAAACCGGAAGGAGAAAAGCAAGAAGATTGGGATCTCATGGATCGGAAGGCCCTAGGGGGTGGTTAGATCTACTTTGTCAAAGTGGATCGCGAAGACTACCAAGAAGGCGAAAACCACCAAAGAGCTATTGGATTATCTTACTGAGAGATTTGAAACTCCATCTGCTGCAAACAAGGTTGATTTGATACGCAAGATGGGTAGTCTCAAGATGCAAGAGGGAGGATCCTTGGCTAAACACATCGATGAGTTTATGGATGTTATAGACTCATTGACTGCGTTGGATATTACGTTTGATGATGAGGTTCATGCGTGCTTATTGCTAGCGTCTTTACCAGGAAGTTGGAGCGGGACGGTGACAGCGATCAATGCTTCAGCGGTGTAAGAACAAGTTGAAGTATGATGATGTTAAAGATTTCTTGTTGGGCGAGGAAAATCGTTTGAAGAAGTTGGGGACATCGTCTACTTCGGGATCGGCCTTAGCTACTACTAGCAGGGGAAGGCCGAGTACTAGCAATAAGGGGAGAACTGAATCAAGGGAAATGTAGTGGGTGGTAAGGGCAAGGCCGTGGAGATCAGAGATAAACCAAGGGTTGCGAAAGGATCGGTGCAGTGTTATCATTGTAAGGAGTTAGGACACTACAAGAGGGACTGTCCCATGCGAGGGGATAAATCGGCGAATGTGACAGTCGAAGGTGATGATGTACTGGTTCTGAGTGTTAGTAGTACACTAGAATCATGGGTGCTGGATTCGGGGGCATTATTCCACTCTTGCGGGCATGCAGAAGAGATGGAGAATTATACTTCCGGTGATTTCGGTAAGGTCTATCTGGCGGATGGCGAGCCTTTGGAAATCAAGGGGAAGGGGGATGTCAGAATAGGAGCATCGGACGGGAAGGTCCTACATCTGAACGGGGTCAGGCACATTCCGAGTTTGAAAAAGAACCTATTATCAGTTGGCAGTTGGACGAAGAAGGTTACAAGGTAACATTCGGCTGCAGGAACTGGGTTATTACCAAGGAAGATTCTGAGATCGCTCGGGGTAATAAGGAGGGGACATTGTATTTGGCGAATAACACCAAGGATAGTATCGCGGTGCGTCAGCCAAGGGTGATACTGATTTGTGGCACTGTCGATTGGGTCACATGAGTGAGAAGGGGATGAAGATACTTTGTTCAAAGGGACTACTACCGGGTTTGAAGACAGTCGACGTGGGGATCTGCGAAGATTGTGTGTTTGGCAAACATGCGAGAAGTAATTTCTCGAGGACATGTAGAGCTTTGAGGGAAGCAAAGTTAGAACTGTTCACACGGATTTGTGGGGACCATCTCCGGTAACTTCTCTGGGTGGTGCGTCATATTACATGACCTTCATTGATGATTCAACAAGGAAGGTCTGGGTTTATTTCTTGAAACACAAAGATGAGGCATTCGAGGTGTTTAAGAAATGGAGGGCCTTGGTGGAGAATCAGACGGACTTAAGCTTAAGTGCTTGAGTTCAGATAACGGAGGGGAGTATGAGCTCGGGGAGTTCAAGGAATATTGTGCAGCGAATGGCATTCGCATGGAGAAGACTCCAAAGGGCACACCACAACACAACGGGGTTGCAGAGAGGATGAACAGGACATTGAACGAGCGGGCTAGAAGTATGAGGTTGAAGTGTGGACTTCCGAAGACGTTTTGGGCATATGCAGTTGACACGGCGGCTTTCTTGATCAATAGGGGACCATCGGTACCATTGGGGAATGGAATTCCAGAGGAAGCATGGAGTGGCAAGCAGGTAAATCTGTCCTTTCTTCGCATATTTGGCTGCGTTTCATATGTTCATATTGATTCTGCTGATAGAACTAAGTTAGATGCAAAATCTGTAAAATGTACGTTTATTGGGTATGGTGGGGATGACTTCGGGTATAAGTTTTGGGATGACCAAAACCATAAAATTATTCGTAGTCGAGATGTGGTATTCAATGAACAGGTATTGTATAAGGACAGAAAGGGGGCATCTGATGATATTAGTTCGGAACCGGAGGTTGTAGAGGTGGATATTCCAGACTCGGTGGGAGCAGGGGCAGGACGGTTCATGATGACCAAAGTCAGGGGGTCACTGAAGATGAACCACATACTCCGGAACCGGATATTCCGCTGCGTAGATCCAGCAGGTTGTGTGGATCACCTGACAGGTATACTCCTTCAAATTACTATTTGTTGTTGACAGATAGTGGGGAACCAGAATGTTATGCGGAGGCTGTTCGTAGTTCACTTTGTGATAAGTGGAAAGCTGCGATGGATGATGAGATGGACTCATTGAAAGCCAACAAAACTTGGGAGTTGATTAGACTGCCTAAGGGAGAAGGCATTGCATAACAAGTGGGTTTACCGGATCAAGGAGGAAGCAAACGGCAGTAAGCGTTACAAGGCAAGGTTGGTTGTAAAAGGGTTTCAGCAAAAGTACGGTATTGACTACACCGAGGTATTCACTCCTGTTGTGAATGACCACTATCAGAATGGTTCTGGGGATAGTAGTGGCGGATAACTTGTTGCTGGAGCAGATGGATGTAAAGACGGCCTTTCTTCATGGTGATTTGGAGGAAGAAATTTACATGGTACAACCAGAGGGGTACTTGTCTAAGGGTAACGAGGAACTGGTTTGCAAGTTGACTAAGAGCTTGTATGGCCTTAAACAAGCTCCTAGGCAGTGGTACAGGAAGTTTGATGGATTCATGCATGACATTAAATTTGTCAGATGTGAGGCGGATCATTGTTGCTACTTCAAGAACACAGACAATGGGTATATAATCTTGCTGTTATATGTGGATGACATGCTAATAGCGGGCTCTAGCAGTAGAGAGGTAAACAGATTGAAGGCTCAGTTGTCAGAACGGTTCGAGATGAAGGATTTGGGGGAGGCCAGAAAAATCTTGGGCATGCGGATTGACCGGAATAGGGAGTTGGGTAAGTTGGTTCTTTCACAAGCAGAATACGTGAGAAAGTCTTGACAAGGTTCTGCATGGAAGAGGCGAAGCCGACAGGGACACCATTGGGTATGCATTTCAAGCTATCTGAGAAGGACTCACCTAAGGGCAAGGAGGAGCGTGACAAGATGGAGAGGACTCCATATGCTTCGGCAGTGGGGAGTCTAATGTATGCAATGGTGTGTACAAGGCCGGACATTGCACATGCGGTGGGAGTAGTCAGCCGGTACATGGGCAATCGGGAAGCAACATTGGGAAGCGGTTAAATGGATCCTGCGTTACTTAAAGGGTACTGCTGGTAAGGCTCTATGTTTCTCAAGCAAGGAGGTCGTGTTAGCGGGTTATGTGGATGCGGATTTGGCTTCAAGTGATCTTGATAAGAGGAGAAGTACTACAGGTTATGTTTTCACATTGGGTGGTACGGCTATCTCCTGGGCTTCAAAATTGCAGAAGATCGTGGCTCAGTCGACTGCGGAAGCAGAATATGTGGCAGTGACAGAGGCAAGCAAAGAGATGGTATGGTTGCAGAACTTCTTGGGTGAACTTGGGAAAACGCGAAGTGGTAATGCTCTCTACATGACAGTCAGAGTGCAATACATTTGGCAAGGAATCCAGCGTTTCATTCTAGGACGAAGCACATTGAGCTGAGGTTTCACTACATCAGGCATCTCTTGGAGAGGAAGATCTTAAGGCTGGAGAAGATATTGGGATCAGAGAACCCGGCTGACATGTTGACCAAGGTGGTAAACCTTGAAAAGTTGAAGCTATGTAAAGCTTCAATTGGGCTTGGAGAATAGGAGAGGGGGAAGGCACTACCATGATCGAGGTGAGCACTAGGAAGACACCAAGGATGAGTTGAAGACGGATACGGGGCTTGTATATGCGGTTGATCTCTAGGTGGGAGATTGTTGGAGTAGAGATCCTCAAAGGAACAAAAGGAAGATTTCCAGGCGGAGGAGCGAGCGGGCGCTCGGGCCATAGCAGGCGGGCGCTTATTTGGACAGAAGGTTGGGACTTCGGAAAATCCACAACGAGCGGGCGCCTGGGGTAGGCCAGGCGGGCGCCTGGTCCGCTGACGGGAATTCGGGACTCCTTATTTGTTTAGTTTAGATCTTATTCCAGGGCTTATATTTAAGCAATGTTCCGCCCCCAAACTCATTGTAACTCAGATTTAACATATTATAGTGCAAGATCCTGGCTTGGTAGTGCCCCCAGACGTAGTCAAACATATTGACGAACTGGGTAAACAATTTCTGTGTCTTTTCTTGCTTTGATTTCTTGTGATTTGTTTGTGTGCTTTTATTGTTCTTGTGATTTGCTTGGGTAGTGGAGGGCTATATCCACAACAGCAACTTCCTTGAGCATAAGCTAGTTTGTTTAAGTGTGATATCCCCCATCCCACATCGGAAATATGTGGGAATTGAGTGTGCTATATAGAAGGCACGTCTACTAAGCATCAAATCATCCATTGGATTTTGGAGGCCTGTAATGGGCTGTGGTTGACCCAATTGAGGAGATGCTTGGTGGGCTAGTGTATGGTACCTATGTGGCGGGTCGGGTCTGCGGACTCGGGTCGTTACAAATGGTATCAGAGCGGAACCCCGGACTTAAGGCTTGCGAGCTAGCCTGGGGGTACGATCTGGGTATTGATTGACCTTGCCAGGGACGACAAGGTTTGAGTGGGGGAGATTGTGATATCCCCCATCCCACATCGGAAATATGTGGGAATTGAGTGTGCTATATAGAAGGCCCATACACTCCTACTAAGCATCAAATCATCCATTAGACTTTTGGTGGGCCTGTGGTGAGCCAAGTGGACCCAAGTTGTTTGTGCTAAGTAGGCCAGTTGTGTGGTGCTTATGTAGCAGGTCGAGCTTGCGGGCTCGGATCGTTACAAATGGTATCAGAGCGGAACCCCGGCCTTAAGGCTTGCGAGCTAGCCCGGGGGTACGATCTGGGTATTGATTGACCTTGCCAGGGACGGCAAGGGTTTGAGTGGGGAGATTGTGATATCCCCCATCCCACATCGGAAATATGTGGGAATTGAGTGTGCTATATAGAAGGCCCATACACTCCTACTAAGCATCAAATCATCCATTAGACTTTTAGAGGCCTGTGATGGGCTGTGGTTGACCTAATTGAGGAGATGCTTGGTGGGCTAGTGTATGGTACCTATGTGGCGGGTCGGGTCTGCGGACTCGGGTCGTTACATTAAGTCATACCAAATCTTCCAAAAAATGGCTTCACAATCTCTAACAAGTGCTGCCTTTATCCTCACTCTTAACCTTCTCTTTTTTCACTTTGGTGACCTCCACTTACACCACCCCATGCCCACCACCACCTCCGAAAGGCCCTAAGCCCACCCGCCTACTCCCACCTCATCACCACCACCAAAAACCCCTACGCCCCACCCGCCTACTCCCACCTCATCACCACCACCTAAAACCCTACGCCCCCCCACACAAACTCCGACCACCCCCACCACCCCTACCACCCCTACTACCCCTACCACCCAACGGGACAATGCCCGAAAGACACTCTCAAATTAGGAGTTTGTGCTAACTTGCTTAGCAACTTGGTCAACCTAGTTATAGGAACCCCGGCAACTTCCCCTTGTTGTACTCTCATTGGTGGTTTTGTTGATCTTGATGCTGCTGTTTGCCTTTGGACTGCCATTAAAGCTGGCGTCTGGGAATTAACCTCAATATTCCCGTTGATTTTAGCTTGTTGCTTAACTTTTGTGGCAAGAAAGTCCCTACTGGATTCCAGTGCGCCTAAACTCCGTCCCATGGTTTTGCTTATTGTAGTCTCCGATACTTGAATTATACTTTCCCTATCCTTTTCCTGCCTGTTTTGCTGTTTTCGTAAGTGTACGTACCCTTGACCAAGGGCGTAGTGTTTATTTGTATAAGGTATTACTTTGAATAAAAAGTGAGATTTTGTCATATATTAATGAGTTAAATTTCTTGAAGCGCCTACCCTACATCAGGGAATTAACAAACCTTGGCTTCAATATATAAAGATCCTGGGCTACTCCTCTCATATATAGCCAATTGGTTTTGCGATAGAATAACAGACTTTATCACAAATCCTCCATGGAAATTAAGAAAAGAAGCTAAAGATTAATGTAGTTACATGTTGGAAATGCCACAACAACAACATTGGACTTGTTTATGAACGACAATCACCTGTATTGGAAAGAAAATAAGTAAGCTAAAGTTCCTTTAAATAGCGTTTTCACGGGGTAGATCAACCTCCTCAATAATATAAGGTTTTCATGAGGTTGATCTTGTGCTGCTATATCCAAAGCAGGAATACCTTCGTTTAAGAGAATATATAGAAAGTCTTGGGATGCATGGCCCGCTTTTTCAGTTTCTTTCACTTGCATGGAGAGTAGCTAGGAATTAAGTATTAATATCAGAAAATATATACTCTAAGTCACGTCCTTAACTTCTATTTCGTAATGTTTATTTCAATCACCAAGCACCACGTACATTCACGTTTGGAACATGAAATTTGTCATTCCATACTATACCATTTGAAATCTTAGAGAATTGAATCCACTTTAAAGAAAAATAAATAAAAAAACATATTTTTGCATGCCATACGAGCAATAAAATTGTCACAAAACCTTGATAGTGTGGATTCTAGAGACGAATCTATCTCATTGAATTATGTACAGAGCTTGCATTTGAAAAAAAGCACCCATTGATGATGATTTTTAACTCGTGTTTGGCAAATTTGAGTTCGGCAATTCTAGAATTGATAGTAACAAAAAATAAACATCAAGAAAACTTGAATATTTTTTATTAATGACAAGATCATGATCTGAATAAAACGTAGTACTAGAAAAGAACAATCTCTCTTCAGTGGCTTCTTCATATTAATTTGTTAAGCAAGATTATAGGATTGATTACCAAGCTAGGACCACTACTTTGAGCCAAAGCTAGAGTCTCATATATAGTTTCCTAGCTATGGCAAATTTGAATCCTAACCTCAATTTTCACAGGTTGACTTGCTGATCATGACATGCCATTGAAAAATGTCATCTGACTGGTACTTAAGTAAAATGACAGTATACAACTGCCCAAAATAATGCAATAATTCATTTTTAGCAACGTTAATTTCACGTTGTGAAGGACACTATTAAGAAAACTGACCGACCATCAAATTGAGAGGCTTTAGTTCCGACAGACTTGTTAGAACCCTAGTTTCTTAAACAAGAGTTTTGACAAATAATTAAAGTGCTTAAAACAAACTATACTCAAAATTACTAGAAATCATTGAGTCATCAAAGGTCCACTATCTTCATCAATCGAGATAGCAGACCTTGATCATCTTGTCAACTCAGCTCCTGGTCAAAGTCAAACCTAACTTTGTACTGTTCATAAACACTATTTCAGTCAAAGATAATAGACTGACAGTTGCCATTTCCAAGATGTTCAAAGACTGTTGGAACTCAACGGATATAAAGTGAAGACCTATAAAAGAAGCTCTCAGTAACTGAAGTAAACACACTTTTTTCCATATAACAATACAAGCTTTTAAGCAATTGTAAAGCATTCTTGAAACTTATAAATCTGTGCTAAATAGATTAGAATACATAGAGATCTCTGTTGGTGTTGTATGCTCTAGGCACGTTATTTGAACGATTAATGTTATCTCTTGATTATGTACTAATAAAGATATTGAATATTTGATTATTATATCCTTTGCATGTTTATTATAATAATCCCCGTCCCTGATAATTATGATTAATTGTTAGTATAAGTTTAATAGATAATCATACGATGATTCTGGTGTATGGGATACAATTAAACTTATGGGTATTTGTTAGAGAATGAATACTGGACTGACCCGTATGAGATTTATGTCATGGTCACAATGTCATAATTAAATCTCATATAGTTATATTACTGGAATCTCTAGACCTGAGGTTATTACAGTCTTCCACTTGATGAACATTACGTTTGACATATTCAAACGTTACCCCTAACCGGGTAGCTATAAAGAATATGATTGGCATAATCAGAATCATGTAGGGAAGAGTAATAAGCCAAGATGGGATTTGTTCCTCGTAAAGAGAGATGTCAAGCTTTGGCTACTCGATGAATGGTATTGATGAAATGCATGGCCGTGCTCAAATAAGATTTGTAGTATCAATACATTCGGGATCGAGAAAGCATTGAACTATGTAAGTTGACCATTGACCATGGCTTACGTTCAATAGACATCGTGAAACAAAGAGATTGTAATATGTTCTATAAAGGATACGAACTTATATAGTTACACTAATTGGGTAGGTATGACGGTTTGCTAGAACCTAATCATATCTTATGGGTTTATACCAATTGCCAACTTAGTACAATCCTAAAGGGTCACACACATTAGAACGAATCTTAAAAGGACTTAATTGGAATTATGGGTCGAAGGGCCTTTGAGGAATATTAGGAAATTAGAGGAGAAAACTGGAAAAGGAGAGGTCCGGTCGGACCACCCAAATGGACCCGGGCGGACCTTGAGGGATCCGGCCGGACCATGATCAATACCCGGGCAGACCATCAGTCCTGTTTTGACTGGGATTTTCTAATTCCTTTTCTTACGGGTTTAATCACTTGTTACCTATTTGGAATAGGTTTACAAGTATATAAACAGCCTCTAACAATCCTAATCAGTCCTATGCATTGTGAAAGCCTCCAAAGAGTTTGGGAGACTATTTTCTTGTTCCACGATAAAAAAGTGAAGAACAAGAACACATATTAATTCCATATAGTTTATTGTGAAATTGTGTTTCACAAATTGGTCTAGCAACCAAGATCAAAAGTTTCTTGATATTCGTTCATGGTGTGGATACCTTTAGAGGGTGAAGCTTATCACCTCCAAGTTCGTGATCTTGTTCGTGATTGTGTTCGTGATCAAGTTTGAAAAGCTCCATCGAATTCAAGGTTGTTAAATCAAACGCTTTAAGGGTTAGTATTCTAGTATTCATTGTAGATGTATTTGACTTAATCATATGAATGTATCTATTGGCTTTGGGTTTCATAAAATTTTAAATGCTTAATTCCGCTGCGCATGTTACTACGAAACCCAACAATCTCATCTAGCTATTTTAAGAGCAAACAAGAGATCATCAAATTCACTTTTGTGAAACTTTTTCTTTTTCTTTTTCTGTACTTTGCAACAAGTACAAGCTTAGTTTGAGGCTAATTAGGCTGGAAAATTCTAAGGGAATTTTCCTGCAATTTATTGTAATTACTTGACGAAAGATTATAGTGGATTGCTTCTTCACTGTTGAGGATTGTGAGGCGTGGATGTAGGAGGGTTGCATTACTCTGAACCACGTTATATTATTGTGTTTGACCCTCTCCTTCTCTCACACTTGATCACACACTAATCACTTGTTATTTACTCATTTATTTTCTTCTCTTTATTTATTCATTATTCCGCTGCATAACTCAACAAACACACACTGCACCTCAAGATAGTCGACCTGTCCTACCAAGATAGTCAACCTCTTGTGAACTAACAGTTTACTTGTTTAAAGTGCATAAGTGTAACAGGTTCTTTCAATTGGCACTACAGCTGGTTTCTAAAAGACTTAAGTGTCTTCAAGCTTAACATCTTGTGAAGAATCCAGAAGCATTTATATCATGCCTCAACCAAGAAGAATAATGAGAAAGACATTCCACATGTTGATGACTGTGGATCATTTGAAATTTTTCTCCTCTAAAATCAAAACTTATCTTGATACCAACAGTGTCTGGAACTGGTTTGTACTTCATGAAGAAGTTAGAATACCCACTCAACCTGACACAAATGGAGGAGATGTCAAATATAAAACTCCAGATCTATGGACTGAAACTGAAAGGCACTTAATCACAGCTAATCAAAAAGTTAAAAACATTTTACAAAAAAATGTTAATGACTCTTTGGCCCAAGAAATTGGGAAAGTTGAAACTGCAAAAGAAGCTTGAGATCTAATTAAAACCAAGTTTACTAAGCATACAAGTGTCAGAGCACAAAAATTATATAACCTATTAAGGCAACTTCACAACTTCAAATTTACCCATAGTGAAAGAGTTGGTGCTGCTAAAGACAGATTTGAAGACCTCCTTAGACAAGTGTCAGACAATGGCAAGAAATTAGACCAACAAGACCTATGCTTGAAAATCTTTTCAATCCCCCTTAAGAATATGAAAAAAGTAGCATTACCTATAGGGAAGGTGTTGAATGGCCTGTTGGGTTTCGAGCAATCATGCGCAGCGGAAGATAGACATGAATAAAAACCCATAGCCTAGATCCGCTATGAACAATAATTCATAATAACAAGATGAAAGAAACTAACCTTGTAGATCGTTATGTAAAACTTGGATTAAGCGTTAAGATAAACTCCCTCTACCGGTGATCCACACAACGAACAGATTTCAAGAACGCCTTCTTGAACTTGACTGCTAGGTCTTCAGATTGATCAACGATGATGAAGAATGATTCTTCAAAGCTCCCAAGATAATTGTGGTTGATGATTAGGAATTATCAAACACAATGATCCTAGTATATTATGTGTATTTTCTTTCTCAAAGAAAAAGTTTGAAATGATCAAATCAATAGTTAGGAAACTTTTCCCGTCTGTCCACAATATATACAAGGGGTGTCCAAAACCCTTTAGGACTTAGGTCTTCTTGTCCAACAAGAATTAACTTAAATAAACTGATTTACAGGCACGCCGCCGTACGGCTTCTTGGCAGCCGTATGGCTCCAATTCAGCCGTACGGTGGCCATGATCAGTTTCCTCATTTTTCGCTCCTTTTAATTATCCGTTCTACGTGTGTGACCCAATAGGATTATACTAAGTTGGCAACGAGTCCAAACCAGTCAAACATCGTAAATCATAAGCGGACTCTAGCAAGACATTATGACTACCCAATTAGTATAACTTTAGAATCCAAAGTTTCCTAAAATAGAACATAACACAATCTCTTTGTTATACGATGTCTATTGAAGGCAATCCATGGTCAATAGTCAACTTACATTTGTTCAATGCTTTCTCGATCCCGAATGTATTGATACTACAAATCATATTTGAGCACGGCCATGCATTTCATCAATACCATTCATCGAGTGGCCAAAGCTTGACATCTCTCTTTGACGAGGAACAAATCCCATCTTGGCTTATTACTCTTCCCTACATGATTCCGATTACGCCAATCATATTCTTTATAGCTATCCGGTTAGGGATAACGTTTGAATATTTCAAACGTAATTTTCATCATGTGGAAGACTGTAATAACCTCAGGTCTAGAGATTCTAGTGATATAACTATATGAGACTTAATTATGACATTGTGACCATGACATAAATCTCATAGGGGTCAGTCCAGTATTTGTTCTCCAACAAATACCCAAAAGTCTAATTGTATCCCATACACAATAATCATCACATGATTATCTATTAAACTTATACTAATAATTAATCATAATTATCAGGGACGAGAATTATTATAATAAACATGCAAAAGATACAATAATCAAACATTCAATATCTTTATAAATAATAACATTAATTTTACAAACACATGCCTAGGGCATAACACCAACAATCTCCCACTTGCACTAGACCTAATTAATGTATCGAATACACATAGACTAACATGACAATCATGCTTTGCTTGCGGAAGACCCTTTGTTAATGGGTCTGCAATATTATCATCAGTTGGTACTCTGCATATATTTACGTGTCCTCTATCAACGATCTCTTGAATGATATGAAAACGCCTAAGTATGTGTTTGGATTTCTGATGCGATCTAGGTTCCTTTGCTTGAGCAATAGCACCATTATTATCACAATAAAGGTCTATTGGATTAGCAATCCTAAGAACCACCTAGTTCACCAATGAACTTCTAATCCAACACAACCTCTTAGCAGCTTCGGATGCAGCAATATACTCAGCTTCAGTTGTAGAATCTGCTACGGTACTTTCTTAGAACTCTTCCAGCTAACAACACCTCCATTAAGCAAAAATACAAATCCATATTGCGATCTAGAATCATCCTTGTCAGTTTGGAAACTTGCATCTGTGTAATCAATTACAACAAGATCATCTTCCATACCTCCATACACTAAGAACGAATCTTTAGTCCTTCGCAAGAACTTAAGAATCATCTTGACTGCAATCCAGTGACTCTTACCAGGATCTGATTGTATCTGCTCATCATGCTTAAAGCATACAAGACATCGGGTCTAGTACATATCATGGCATATATGATTGATCCAATTGCGGAAGCATATGGAATCCCAATCATTGTCTCACGTTCATCAGTCGTCTTAGGACACTGATTCTTGCTTAGAGTTATGCCATGGCCTACTGGAAAATTTTCTCTCTTAGAGTTTTCCATGCGGAATCTCTTAAGACCTTTGTCAATATATGTATCTTGACTTAAACCAATCAATTTCTTGGATCTATCACGATAGATCCTAACTCTAAGGATATAAGAGACTTCTTTTATATCTTTCATTGAAAAACACTTTCCTAACCAAGTCTTTACATACTGCAGTGCAGGAATATCGTTTTTCCAATGAGTAATATGTCATCAACATATAGTACTAGAAATAATACTATGCTCCCACTAATCTTCTTGTATACACAAGGCTCATCTTCGTTCTTGATGAAGCCAAACTCTTTGACCGATTCATCAAATCGAAGATTCCAACTCCTTGAGTCTTGCTTCAATCATAGATGGATCTTTGCAATTTGCATACTTTGTTAGAATTACAAAACCTTTAGGTTGTGTGTCATGCAAACTCCTCAAGTAAGTTCCGTTAAGGAACGCTGTTTGACATCCATTTGCCATATCTCATAGTCAAAATATGCGGCTATGGCAAGTAAAATTCTTATTGACTTGATCATTGCTACGGGCGAAAATGTTTCATCATAGTCGATTCCATGAATCTGCCTATAGCCTTTCGCTACAAGCCTAGCTTTATAAGTATGCACCTTTCCATCCATGTCAGTTTTCTTTTTGAAAACCCATTTGCATCCTATGTTTTTACACCTTCGGGTGCATCAATCAGGTTCCAAACTTGATTATCATACATGGACTTAATTTCAGATTCCATGGCTCCAAGCCATTTATCTGAATCAAGAGCGGACATCGCTTCTTGATAGGAGTGGGTTCGTCATCAACTATGACTTCCACTTCATTGCTATCCGTCATGAGAAATCTATATCTCTCAGGTTCGGATCGCACTCTACCAGTTCTGCGAGGAACTTGAGTATTTTGAATAGGTTCCACAACTCATTGTGAACTTGTTCAGATCCAACGGTTTGTTCCATATTATTTTTGGGTTCTCGAATCTCTTCGAGATTAATTTTACTCCCACTAATTCCTTTGGAGAGAAATATTTCTCTAGAAAGGTACCATCTCGAGCAACAAACACTTTGTTGTCCGTGCGGTTGTAAAAGAATATCCCTTAGTTTCCTTAGGGTAACCCACGAAAATACATTTGTCAGATTTTGGTGCAAGTTTGTCAGAGATCATTCTCTTAACATAAGCATCACAACCCCCAATCTTCATGAACGACAAACTAGGTTTTCTTCCAGTCCACATCTCATATGGAGTCTTTGGAAACATATTAGTTGGAACTCTGTTTAGTGTAAGAGCAGTAGTTTCTAGTGCATGTCCCTAAATAATAAAGGAAGATCAACTGACTCATCATAGAGTGAACCATATCTAATAAAGTCCTATTTCTCCTCTCAGACACACCATTCCATTGTGGTGTTCCACGTGGAGTTAATTGTGAAACAATTCCCACAATCTTTAAGATGATTGTCAATTCTTGGCTTAAATATTCTCCACCATGATTGGATCGAAGTGCTTTAATAGTTTTGTCCAAGTTGGTTTTGTACTTCATTTTGAAATATTCTAAATATCTCAAAGACTCACTTTTATGTTTCGATAAGTAGACATAGCCATATCTACTAAATCATCAGTAAAAGTTATGAAGTATTGATATCCTCCCTAGCACTGCTACTCATTGGTCCACACACATCAGTATGTATGAGTCCCAATAAGTCACTAGCCCTTCACTACTCTTAGTAAAAGGCGTCTTTGTCATCTTTCCAAGTAAACAAGACTCACAAGTTTCATATGATTCAAAATCACGTGAATCTAAAAGTCCGTCCCCATGGAGTTTTGAGATACGCTTCTCATTAATATGACCAAGACGGCAATGCCACAAATAAGTATGATTTATATCATTAGGTTTGGATTTCTTATTTACATTATAAATATTCTCATTATTTCCATTCTCAACATCAAGAACATAAATGCCATTAAATGAACATGCAGTACAATAAGCATATCATTTAAATAAATAGAAAACTTCTTATTTTTAATAAGAAACTATAACCTTCATTATCCAAACAAGAAACTGAAATAATATTTCTACTCAAATCCGGAACGTAATAACAATTGTTCAAAACAAGAATTTATCCGCTAGGTAAAATGACATCATATGTTCCTACAGCTAATGCAGCAACTCTTGCTCCATTTCCCATGCATAGGTCCACTTCGCCATCTTTGAGTAGCCTCCTATTCTTTACTGCCTGCACATTCAAACAAATGTGAGATCCACATCCGGTATCTAATAACCAGGAACTAGAAGTAGAAAGTATAATATCTATAACATAGATACCTGAAGTAGACACAGTCCCACTGCTCTTCTTCTTCTTTAACTCTTCCTTGTAAACCTTGCAATTTTCTTTTCCATGACCAATCTCATTGCAGTGGAAACATATTGCATCCTTTTGGAAAGGGTTTAGTCACAGTAGCATTGGCAACAATTGCCTTGCCAGTCTTGGGTTTGACAACCTTTGCCTTACCCTTTCCTTTGCCTTTCTGGCCCTTTCCTTCCTTAGACACTATGAGAAAAGGAGTGGCCACTTTACCGATTTTCTTTTCTACTATCTAAGCATCTCATGCAACTCAGACAGGGACTTATCCATCCCATGCATATTAAAGTTCATGACGAACTGATTATAGCTTTTGGGCAATGAATTAAGAATAAAATCAGTGGCCAACTCAACATCAATTGGATGGCCAAGCCTCTCTAGATGCTCAAAATGAACCTTCATCTTAAGAACATGAGGGCCCACAGCCTGCCCTCGCTCATCTTGCATGAGACCAGGCAGCTATAGTGTCGAACCTCTCTTGCCTTGCTTGTTCTTGAAACATATATTTAAACTGAACATCAAGGTCAAACGCCTCAAGTTTTCAAGAGTCTTTTGAAGCTCTGGACACATGGCCGCAAGAATGAGACAACCCACCTCACGAGAATCACTTTTGGCTTCTTAGGGTAGGCGTTTCTCTCATCTTGGGTGCATTATGAGCAGGTTCATCTACAGGAATGGGGTCATCAAGAATATAGAGCTTGTCTTCATGCTTTAGAACATTCTAAGGCTACGGATCCAATCCGTGAAGTTAGCTACATTTTCTTGAAGCTTTTCCTTCTCAAGGATAGATCGCAATGATAAAGAACTTGAATTTTGAGCCATTATCTACAATTATGCAAACATGTAATCACATATAAGTACCAACTTCATTAAAGATATTATAAACATTAGTATTTCACAAATACTCCCACTAAATTATATAACCTTCAAATACATCCAATGTATCATATAATTAAACGGGCTAAGATCCAACTTTAATTTAATTTCAAGTCCGCTTTGGCGATACTGCTCAAAATTAATTTAAATGGACCCCGAAGATATCATCGCCACCATACTCAAAGGCTTGGATTATGATACCTTCAAACCCATCATTGACTCAACCCGTGCACGTGACAATCCTATTTCCTTTGAAGCCCTCCATGAAAAGCTCATCCAACATGAACTC
>JAOWBW010002638.1:0-62828 GCA_026119855.1 Campanula takesimana | reverse complement strand
GAGAGGGCACTCCAGGGCATTTTTACAGTTTATCAGAAAATAGTCCAGTTTCAGTCAAAACAGAGTATCTTTGCTGAAACTGGACTGGAGTGTTGATTTCCAGTTTATGGTTAACAAAAAACTTTGAAAAGTTCATTCCTATGCACTTTGATCATCAAAGGAACCCCAAAAATAGAGATTTGGGTGTGATCAAAGGCAATCATTGGAGATATTTATGAAAAGTTGATGAACATGGCATTTAAACCAAAATGACCATTTTGGTGGATAAAGATTGAAACTTTACCACCAAAATGGACTTATTATACAAGATTAAACCCTTAGGGACAAAAATATAACATAAAGATCAAATATTTATGTCCCATACTTGGTGATTTATGGCTAGAACATGGTTGGGAGGATAAATATTGAAACTTTTTCCCCCAATCATGACTCTTATGGCCAAACAAGAACAACATCAACATGAAATTTAACAAATCATGATCATCCTAGGCTTATCCCATAAATCACACAGAGGTGTGAAGGGGACCTTGAATCACCTAATGATTTGGATCATATACATATATAATCATAATATATATAGCTTGGAATGCCAAAGACTTGTATAATATATAGATATAGTGCTGAAAAATGGACAAGACTTGCAAGAAATGTAAAGTGCTTGAAATGGACAAGACTTTGCAAGAACAAGAAGAAATAATACAAGATAAACAAGTAATATGAACAATGATAAAAGAGAGTTTGAGATGAAGAAGAAGATGGGGAGAAGGAGGCTTCACCTATTGGTTATGGCCTATCTTCCTCTCTTTTCACTCAAATGTATATGTCACTCACTTTTTGCTCTCAAACTGGCAGAGTTTCAGCTCACAAAACGTTTTCTCCCCCCCTGAAATGATCAGCATGGGGTTCAATTTTTAGAGGCTGAGGGTTCCCAACATAGCCATTCGGCTAGGGACCTCATGCGCCCAAACCATCCGTACGACTCGACTTGGCGAGCTTCTTGATTTTTCTAAGTTTAATTCCAGTTCAGTCCCGGAATATCAGGTTTATCCTAGCGAGGTCCTGGCCCATCGGTTTATCCCTGAATGGCACCAAAAATTCCTCTAAAGTTGGTCAATTTCAGATTGGCAGTACTTACAGAGCCCCTCGGCAACATCGCTTTTGAAGAAAGCGGGGTTGTCGACAAAATAAGCATCCCAATCTGATGGGAGAACGGATTGGCCAATTTGGTTCTATGGCTGGACCTAGAGGTATAGGATTCCTACGTATCCCTATTCGAGGGAATCAAGCCTAACGTAGTTCGGGTGAGAGACTATAAGGCTACTCAAACCTATAAGCATCCCAATCCGATGGGAGGACGGCTTGGCGATTTGGGTGAGAGGGTTTAAGGCTACTAAAAACTATAAGCATCCCAATCCGATGGAGGATGGCTTGACGATTTGGGTGAGAGGGTTAAGGCTACTCAAACCTATAAGCATCCCAATCCGATGGGAGGATGGCTTGACCGATTTGGGTGAGAGGGTTTAAGGATACTCAAACCTATAGGCATCCCAATCCGATGGGAGGATGGCTTGACCGATTTGGGTGAGAGGGTTTAAGGCTACTCAAACCTATAGGCATCCCAATCCGATGGGAGGACGGCTTGGCCGACTTGGGTGAGAGGGTTTAAAGCTACTCAAACCTATAGGCATCCCAATCCGATGGGAGGCGGCTTGGCCGATTTGGGTGAGAGGGTTTAGGCTACTGTTAGGACCAATTGGTAGGAAAAAGGCTAGAGGGGGGGGGGGGTGAATAGCCTTTTTAAAACTATTCTAGAAAACACTTTTATAAATGCAAAGTCACTTATCTGATTGCAAACTATTATTAGTAAGCGCAGCGGAGAAGATATGACTAAGTTTTAACTCACACTTAAATCGGTAAGAAATTGTTTTCAGAGCTTAGTTTAAACACAAAGTTGTTTCCAAAAGTTCAATGCAGTTTCAAGAGATTGGTCAAAGGAAAATACAATGAATCAGCATGAACAGTTAGATCAGCTGATGAGAGATTTTCAACCGGCAAGAATAGAGTAGCTGACAAGAGACACAGAGATTTGGAGAGGTTCACAGTGTAAATACTGCTACGTCCTCTACCAAGTTTGGTCAGAACTTGGATTTGGGTTAAGAGTACTATTAGATATTTCTAGTCTATTACAAGCATGGCTTTGCCGGTATACAAAGACTAAGTTCTAGAAATTTCTAATGAATCGTTAAAACAAATACTGACCAAGTGTTTTTGAGCGGCAAGTTCAAAAGAACTTATCTCACTCAGGTGGGTGTGTGAATAACTCAATCACAATATTCCTTTATATCTAAGTCACTTGGGAATATTAACAAAGTAATGAGTTTGTGCACGAGTGGATGTCCTATTAATGTCTAATGATTATCTGGACAGAATGTTGAGCTTCAATGAATGCTTCAACAATCAACTCTCTTCAATGCACCAACCCTCTTCAATGCAGCAAGTCCTCTATTTATAAGAGGAGCAGATGTCTTAGCTTGTTAAAGAAGGATAATATTTGAATTTTCAGCTGGGTAGGTGAGGAGCATTTAATGCGGTATCTTGAGCATTAATGGCGAAGATTTGGAGTACATGCATGCTTGGAAAAGTCTGATGGGTAAAGACCCATTTATCTCAACCGGTTACCTGCAAAAGCAAGTAGAGACAGAGTATAGCTAAAAGTAGCTATGTGTCAAACGGCGTAGTAATCACTACAGAGCAGGTAAACTACTATTTGATAAAACAGTATGAAAGGACAGGGACAATCAGCAAGGTTGACTTTAAGATGGAACGATGTAACCTGACTGACAGTACAGACTGTCTTTTTTTATCGGCATGTTGAGAATGGAGTGCTTTTTCGGCAACTTGTGCAGCAAGTTGATCGGCAACTTGTCGCATGTTGAGAATGGAGTTGATCGGCAACTTGTTTACTGGTCTGCTGATTTGCTTCCTCTTGCTGGTTTGCCTTGTATGAAGAGATGTAATACACCTATGCAGGTCACAAAGAATCCTAAGGGTACCTAAAGAGGTTCTAATAAAATTGGGGATCCTAAGTGTAGACATGATTGGGATTAAGTAATTCTAGTGTCTAGGAATCTATTTGAATAACAATCTCCTCCTAATTACTTAAGTCCAATCACCCTTAATGCTAAGGACATCTCTTATCTTAGGGAAAAGTTTTCTGCAGATATCTAGGTATAATCATTTCCTAAGTTAAGTCACACTAAATGTCTAAAGTAAAAGGTGGATTCACCAAAATAAATGTGAAGCCGGTTCAATGAATCGGCAGAAATGTTGATCTGCAAAAGGATTAGCATAGTATAATGCAGATAACACATGTATATAAGAATAACATATTAGCACAATCAAAATATCATTAGGCAAAGAAATTTGTCTATGGAGGTCTTTATAAGATATCTACATCATAGGCTATGTCGACTCAAGAATCAGCAGCTGGATCTGAAGTCTTGGGATCTTCTGATGGAGTCGAGTCCTTTAGAGTAGATTCAGTCTTTTTCGCCTTCTTCTTTGCTCTTTCCTCTTCCTTTTCTGCTTTTCTTTTCTCCTTGCTCTGTCTTCTTTGTGCACTCTCCAATCTTTCAGTCAGCATCTTGTTATTCGCCTCAAGTTCAGCATTCTTTAACTTGGCTTGAAGAAGTTCATTCTGATTTTCAGCAAGTTTCTCAACTGAAACCTCAAGTTTATTGCGGGTATCATTGTGCTCGGCAAGTAGAATCTTCTGCTGAGTGACAAGAGAGCCATTTATCTCTGACAGATTAAATACACGTTCAGTTCTGTCTTTCAGCAGATCTTTCATATCATTGTATACTGATGTCCTGAGCCTAATAACATCCTCCTCCTGATTGGACTTACGTATCTGTTTGATAAGCTCCTTGGTGGATTGCTTGAACAAATTCATAATGGATTGGGAGAAATCAACCAAATCACCATGACTAGCAGGTTCGTTCTGATTATAGGCATCTCCTTCTTCAAATAGATGGAAGTCATAAATGTTGTTGAAGATGATAGACTTATCAACGTAAATCGGTGTAGCAAAGATTTTGGGATTTTTGACAAATAGAGAAGAGTCAAAATCCTTATTGTCTAAGTCAGCATCCTCGATCTGTACATCATCAACAACAATCTGCATCTCATCATCAGAAATAACTATAGGCAATGGAGAATATGGAAGAGGAGCTGGAGGTAAAGGTAAAGGAAAACTTGAAGGAGTACAGGATCCTAAACAGCAAGAACAGTGGCATCAGCAGAGATAAAGTCAGTAGGAATCGAAGTGGAGACAATATCGGCAGAAAGTGGATGGACAATCACAGAGGATAGTTGGGAGGACAATCATATCCCTGTCTCCTGGTAGATGAAATATGCCGTTGTCTTCCATAGACATTAATAGAGCAAGCTGAAACATCACACAAGCAATGCCTTCCATAATCATAATCACTAACCTGGCATTCATCAGCCTAGTGGTGTAAACCAAGTGATCGGCACGTTGCTTCTTCAAGAACATAGGCAATGTTATAGAGCAGCATTCTTTACCAAGTACAGTAGCCCACGAGGATCAGTGTGGCTTACTTCAAGAATGTCAATGAGCTCATCGTCGATCATTAGGCATTTCCTCATCCAACCCTTCGTGGTAATGCAAACTTCCTTGGGAGATAGACCCGGAAGGTGAATTTTGTCTCCAACCTTTAGCTTCCCAGGTAGGCAGTGAAGAGGATCATAGACAAGTTTCTTTACTTGAGCTTTGACACTCTAGGAGCTCTCCCTTTTTCCTTCTGAAGTCTGGTTTAATCCAGGGCATAAAGACCAAGCCTTCATCAGCAGATTCACCAGCAAGAAATTTAGCTGGTGAAATGAGGATGTTCTTTGCCGAAATGAGAGGTAATCCTCTGAAGAGTAGATCGGAAAGACCTGATAGGTTGATGAAGAGGAAATAACTGCTGGCCAAAACTGTTTGTAGGAAGGGAAATGGCTGTGGTGAACCAGTTGGAACTCATCATCTCCTTGGCATGAAGCTCAAAATTGTACTCAAGAGGTGGAGCAGAATCAGCTTCAGCAAGAACAGGTGGCTCTGCATTCATAAGAACAGGCAATTCCATATAATCAGCAGGATCTATTTCATCGGCACTATCATCATCAGCAGCAATTGGAGCAGGTAGAGGAAGAGGGGTATCAGAAGACGGTAAGGTGAGCATAGGTTGCAAAAGCACTTCCTCAAATTGCAAACTTGCAGCGATTTCAGCATCAAGATCAGTAACTCTTTCCTCAGTACCTCCTCCTAACTCAACAATCTCCTTAATTCCAGTAGGTTCAACAATCTGTAATCCAGGAGTTACTGTTACTAACTGAGTGTCTGTAGTTTGCTCAACAAGATGAGTGTTGGCAGTTTTCTCATCAGTCTCATGTTCAGCAATTACTCCTCCTGAAACAGATACAGATTGGTCGGCAGATCCCTCAATCAGAGGTTCAGTATCTGGAGTTTTCTCAACTTGAAATCCCAGAGTCTCCTTGACAGGTTCATCGGCACGACTACCTTCATTACTACTTTCACTCACCAATATAGATTCAGCAAATACTTCAGCAGAAGAGGGAGCTTTAGTCATAACAATTCTTATCGGCATCTGGTCATTGCTGATTGTCTCAGAAGTGGAAGGAGAGTTATCAGCAACTCTGTGAGCACAAACCAATTCTTTTTTATACAAGTCAGCACCATCATCATTATCATCATCATCATCGGCAGCCACCAATATTATTGGCAGAATGAGCATCGGCATCAGATACAGTCTTGCTGCTGCTAGGTGAAGAAGCCTGAGTGACTTGATCGGCAAGAACTTCGGAAGCACGACGATCGGCATCTCGCTTTAGCAGTAATTCGTTTGACTGTTCAATTAAATCCAAAGTGACATTCTTGACTGATCGGTAGAAATGAGCATTGAGAGGACTATCAGCTGGAGCTCATCATCATTGTACATCAGCAAGTCTTCATCATTTTCCAGTCTGCCAATCTGATAAGGATCAAAATTCAGTGAATTGGGAGAGCTGATTGAATGTTCTGGCATATATGATCCATACATCCTGAACCATCAAGTCTTGTCTAATTCGATCTTGAAATCGATAGACTGGTTCCAGTGAAGTGGCAGATAGTCAAAGTAACGACCAAAATTCAGCTTCAGTTAAACTGCTTTCATCTACTTGAACTTTGACGAGAGGGACGAACTTCTCATTCCACACATTAGTGCGACTGTCAATCCTCTGATAGTCAACATAATCAGCACTTTTCCCTGATGGCACAGTGTCCTTCATTTCTTCATGAAACTGAAGTAGACGACGAACAAAACGGGGCAGATGATCAATAGGAAACACCCATTTCTTAGACAAGACCTTGTTAGTCAAAGACCAAGGGTTTTGTAGAAAGTGTGGAAGGTGGGATTTCTGATGGAAGCACATTTTCTTGGAGTTTGAGACTTAAGCTTCTCAATAACAGCTTCAATGCTTTTACCACCGGCGAAGTCATCGGTTAAAATCTTCATCTGGAATTTCAACTTTGACTGCAGGATCGGTAGTGAGGAAGCACCGGCAAGATGAGAAGGAGAAAATCTGATCAACTTAGCTCTTGGATCGCATAAGAAATAGGAGCAGAAGGAACTTCGCGGCAACTAGCTTTTGCTTCTCCATCGGCAAGCCCGACTCATCGGCAAGCCCGTTCTCATTGGCAACTTTTTCCTTCTTGGATTTCTCCTTATCAGCAGCCTTTAACCAATCTTTTTTCATGGAGCACCAGGAGTAGAGTCAGCAAGAACTCGATTGGTAGAAGGAGTAGGAGTAGAGACTGCAGAAATAGAAGCGACTGATGGGATTGTCTTATCTCTTTCCTCTTTGAGCGATAGCAGGTGCAGGTGCAGCATTAGGGGCAACAACACTAGAAGCCTTCTTTTCTATCTGTTCCAATCTTTAGCATCAAAAGATTTTAATTTGCTGAAGGCGATGCTGGATGGAAAACGATCTGCTTTGACTATGTGACATTTCTTCTCAAGATCATACTGATCAGGAGATAATGACATCCTTTCCCAGGATTGGGTTTGTTTTTGCTTCTATCAGAAGACCATTTGTCAGCAGCAGTAGCAATGATCCTGAAAATGTAAGCAAACCAGTTGAACTTGATCTGCAGAACAATGGCGGCCATTGCTTCAAATTGCACATCAGTTACATTGCTATGTGAACCAGATCGGCAAATGAGGCATCTATCAACTATCTCAGCAAGAGCATAGTATCGGCGAGGATAATGAATCTTCAAATGACTAGTGCCACTGAGTCTTGGACCGGCTCCTCTCATAAGGTTCCATGCCCTGTCCAACTCCTTATCATCAACAAGAGCACTCAACCCTTTATTCCCAAGAGAGGGAAATACTTCATAAATAGAAGAGGGAGTAAGAGAAATTTGCACGCCTAAGACTGTGGAATTGACGGAGACGATGACTGAAGAGTCGGCCGGAGAACAGACAACAATGAAGTTGGAGAAGAATTCTTTAACTAGATCCAAGAACACAGAATCAACTCCAGATGGAGTAATGAAAGAGTTGAGCAAAGACCCAATAAGAAGATTCTCAAGAAAACCCCATCGGCTTCGTCATTAAAGTAGTCGGAGTCAACATAACCTCCGTAGATATCTTTTTTGCCGGACATTTTCTGCAAGTTACTCAAAAATCTCACAATGTTAGAAACAAAGGTAAATCAAAACAAGGATGATTTGAAATGAGCAAAGTTTAAACATTATTAATTACCAGATTATGAAGATATAAGTAAATAGAAATTGAATCAAGTAATCCGGTTAGAGGAGAGAGAGAGAGAGAGAGAGAGCAGTTAAAATGGGGAGAAAGTTTGAAAGAAATTGAAAGGGTGTTATATATGTTATGAGGGGGGGAGAGAGAATATGAGAAGACAAGAATATTTAGAAGAAGTAACTGTAGCAATTTACTCGGAGAACGCGCGCACGCATAAATTAATGCGCACACAAATCGGAGAGAAATGAACAGTTAAAAGTTAGAGGGAGAAGAGGTAAATCGTCATAGCTAAAGGTGATTGATGACCTGTTACCTTACTGATGTCTCGAAAATAAATGGGAAACATCATGACACGATTTTGGGGTAGATCGTACACACACGTGTCAAGAGAGTGTGACCGATTTATACCTTTGATTTGAATGCTTACGTCATGTGTCAGGAATCTTATCTTTTTGGAGAGACGTGCTGATTTGAGACTTTTTACAAATCGGCAAGATAGTTGAATCGGTAAGATATGATGATCGGCATGTTGTTGTCAGCAATATTTTGTCGGCAAGATAATTTGGTCGGCAAGATTTTTCACACTTGCTGATGAGATCGGCAAGACTAGCACAATCAGCAGAGTTAGCACAGTTTAACCATAGAAATCAATCATACCTAGTTCACCTCTTAGGAACTCAAATCTTTTCTGGTCTAAGGCTTTCAGTATGTCTGCTCTTTGGAAGTCAGTATGAACTTTTGAGAGCACAACATTCCCTTTTTCTACATGTTCCTTCAAGAAGTGATATTTGATGTCTATGTGCTTGGTTTTTGAATGAATGACCAGATTGTTGGAAACTGAGATAGCAGATTGATTGTCACAATAGATGGGACATGCTTGTGTTGGAATTGCATAGTCAACTAATTGTTGCTTCATCCAGAGGATTTGTGAATAGCAACTTGCTGCAGCTATGTATTCAGTTTCAGTAGTGGAAGTTGAAATTGATGTCTTGCTCTTACAGGACCAAGACACCAATCTATCACCAAGAAATTGGCAAAGTCCCACTTGTACTCTTTCTTGTTACCCTGCAAGATGCAAAATCTGCATCTGAATAACTTATTAGATTAAAGATGAATCTCTAGCATACCATAATCCAAGGTTAGCAGAACCACATAAGTATTTAATAATGCGTTTTACAGCCTGCAGATGGGATTCCTTAGGGTCAGCTTGAAACCTGGCACATACACAAACAGTAAACATGATATCTGGTCTACTGGCAGTTAGATAGAAGAGTGAGCCAATCATACCTCGGTAGATAGTCATATCTACTTTCTTACCAGACTCATCCTTATCTAAGTGAATGTTAGTGCCCCATCGGTGTGCTTTGAGAATGAGCATTATCAAAACCAAACTTCTTGATAAGTTCCTTTGCATACTTGTTTGACTAATGAATATTCCTTCATTGGTTTCTTTACTTGAAGTCCGAGGAAATATGTTAGTTCACCCATCATACTCATCTCGAACTTGCTCTGCATTAGCTTCTCAAATCTCTTGCAAAGTGATTCATTAGTAGAACCAAAAATAATATCATCGACATATATTTGAACAAACAATGAATGACCCTTGTGCTTGGTAACAAATAAAGTGTTATCGATTTTACCTCGAGTGAAACCTAAGCCATCACTAAGTAAGAACTTAGAAAGGGTTTCATACAATGCCCTTGGAGCTTGCTTTAAGCCATAGAGAGCTTTCTTCAATCGATAGACATGATTAGGCTTCTTGGAGTCTTCAAAACCTGGTGGTTGTTCAACATACACAAGTTCTTGGAGTTCTCCATTCAGGAAGGCAATTTTCACGTCCATTTGATACAGTTTGAATTCTTTGAAGGCGGCATAGGCTAAGAAAAGTATTATAGCTTCCATCTTGCAACAGGAGCAAATGTCTCATCGTAGTCAATCCCTTCTTCTTGTCGGTATCCTTTAGCAACTAACCTTGCTTTATTCCTTATGATCTTCCCTACTTCATCCAATTTGTTTTTAAATACCCACTTTGTACCAATCACTTGTGGAGATGATGGTCTTGGCACTAGTTCCCACACATTGCATCTTTCAAACTGATTTAGCTCCTCCTACATAGCTTCCACCCAGCCAGGATCAGCAAGAGCTTCTTCAGTTTCTTTGGTTCTATATAGGAAACCATAGCAGATGAGAAAAGACTCTTGGCGAATGCTCTACTAAGATTTCTTGTCAATCTTGGTCCAAAGACATCACCAATCACATTTTCTAATGGATGATCATGAACTGTTCTAACTTCCCTGGTACATCTTGTCTGACTGTATCTTGTTGCAAAGATTCGAGAGGAGGGTCAAGATCAGCAGGTGGAGTAGGAGAATTAGAGTTTTGGGTGAGAGGTGGATTAGATTGAGATCTTGTTGGGAAGGGCCTTATAATAGAAATTGGTTGAGGGCTAGATCTGTTTTCAGTTAGATCAGCAGAATTTCCATCGGTAAATGGATTGTGAAATTCATCAGCAGATTTTGGTTCTGCCGATGAAGGGAAGTATTGAGCTTCAGCTGATTCTCTACTGATATACTGGATCAGCAGCTGGAACTTGTCCTGCATGGTTAGTATTGCTGGATTCACCTGTCTCATGAGCACTAGATTCATTAGTACTATTTGGAGCCTTGTCAGACTCTAGCAAATCAAATTCATCAAGGTTACATGAAACAGATTCAACAATTTTCAAAGTTTCTTATTGAAAACTCGAAAGGCCTTATTGTGTTTAGCGTATCCCCAACAAAGATTCTTCATCAGCTTTCTCATCAAATTTCCTCTGTACTCTTTCCATTGTAGAGCACATAACATTTGCAGCCGAATATTTTGAAGAAACCAATATGGGAATTCCGCCTCTCCAGAGTTCATAAGGAGTCTTGTTATGGAATTGTTGATGAGAGATCTGTTCTGAGTGAAGCAGGCGGTATTGATGGCTTCAGCCCAAAAATATTTCGGCAGCCTGGCTTCAGCAATCATGGTCTTACCAGCTTCTATAAGAGTTCTGTTCTTCTCTCCACGACACCATTTTGTTGTGGTGTACCGGCAGCTAAGAATGTGGTCTATGCCATGATCATCACAATACTTAGCAATACCATTATTCTTGAATTCAGTGCCGTTGTCTGATCTCATACTGATGATATCACTCTCCTTCTGGGTCTGTAATAGTCTAAATAACTTGGTAACAACAGCGTAAGTATCATCTTTGTTGCTGAAGGTTCTAACCAAGTATATCTTGAATAGTCATCTACTACCACCAGAGTGTATCTACTTCCCCCAATACTTGAAGTAGATGAGGGGCAAATAGATCCATGTGTAGAGTTGGAGGCACTTAGATGTAGACATGCAGGGCTTGCTGTGGAAAGATGACTTGTGTTGTTTTCAAAGTTGGCAGGCCTTGCATTTCTTTCCATGATCAGCAGACACTTGAGGCAGACCGTTACCAGATTTGAACCGGCAAGCTTGGATAAATACTTGAATTAAGTGAATGAGTCTCTTGTTCCATAGGCATGAGTTCTCACTGATGTTCTTAGCTACAAAACAAACATTAGTAACACCAGCAATAGTACTTAAATCTACTGCATAAATGTTACCTTACGTTTGGCAGTGAGAAGAGTTTCATTGGAAGCAATGTCTTTCACATAGCAACTGGAAGTAGTAAATACACATTGCATCCTTTATCACAGAATTGTGATATTGATAGAAGGTATGTTTCAGACCATCCACTAGAGAGACCTTCTGTACAGTGACTGCACCTCTCTTGATGGTACCAATACCAATGATCTTTCTTTAGCATTATCACCGAAAACTACTGGGGGGCCTGATGCTTCAATAATACGGCAAGTAGATCTGCAAATCCGTCATGTGCCTTGAACAGCCACTATCTAGAATCCACAAATCCTTGCTTGCACCAGTTGAGGCCATGAAGCATTCCGAAATAAAACAGTATGCTTATGGTCCCCCTTATTCTTGGGTCCGAGAGTTAGTTCCTCCTTGGCAACCACATCTGGCAACCACTAGAGGATGTAACCTCAGTGGGTCCAGATAGTGGCTTCAGAGGCATTCATGAGCCTTGTGACGATAATCAGAACAATTAGAACATCTCACTTGACTGATAGACTGTGGAGTTTATAGAACATCATTCTGTTTAGTCAGTGCATCAGCAGAACTGGAGGATTGAGCAGGCACAAACTTAGTAGGTTTAAAGGTGCTAGTGTTTCCTTTCTTTCCATTCTGTTTACCTTTGGCAATTACCTTTTTAGGTACTTGTCCATCGGTAACAGAGGTTAGACCGCAGCACTTGCTCTGCCGATGTATTCACCAAGAATACCGTTATTGGCAGACTCAGTATCAGCAACCTTAACAATCTTTGTTTGTGCTTATCATTCCTTTTGTTATGGTTCTTAGGATACTTCATTGCCACAGCACTGTATATGGCTTAGCATCCTTATGCACTGAGTTAACAGGACTACATTCAACTTTCTCATCCTTTTCTCGGTCGCACAAGTTTCAGTAGAGCTACTGTTGCTGGAATCAAATCCTAACCCAGATGATCCTTATATGACATTTGGGTCTGTAGGATTGTTTCAACAGCAACTCTAGATTTTGTGTAAGAATCAACAATCCTTGAGAGATGATTGTTTCTTTTCACAAGATCTTCGATCTGAGCTATCAATACTGCTACTTGGATTTGAGATCCAGGTTTTCTTTCTTTAGAGAATAGACTCAAGCTCGTGTCATTTGAGAACTGAAAGTTTAGACATAAGCGAGCTATTCTCGTTAGAAATTCTTGAAATCAGCAACCATTACTTTATGAACGCTACTCAGATCTCATAATCAATAAAAAGTTCATCCATTGTCTCTACCATCTCAGCCTTAGATAATTCTGGAAGAGGGTCGGCTGAATCTTTTGAAGTAGAGAGAATGGGTTCAGGTGAGAATTCAGGTAGGAAGAGATGGGTTTCGAAAGTCTTTTTGAAATATTTGGATGTTCGGTGAATGAGAATTTTCTTGTCATCGGCAAGGGTTTCGTTTAGAAGCATGAAGTGAGAAGAGTTACATTTTCCATAGAGTGAAGTTCCCACTTGATGAACCTTGTATCCTATTGGGTTTTCTACTTTGATGCTTACTTCCTTGAAGTATATGGTTGAACTCTTCCAGTTGGTACTTCTTTGACTGGAGTCTTTGGTGGCGAGGATCTCGGTAGATTGGAGTCGGCAAGGATGAAAGATCGGCATCATATGAATCTAATGCAACAAAACTTACATCGGCATCGGCATCTCATCGGCATCTTCGTCTGAATCGGTTTCACACCAGACCGGCAAGGCTTTTTCTGTGCTATCATCGGCAAATAACTTCGAGACTTTGGATATCTCTTGTTTACTGATTTCCTCACGTATTCATACTTTGGCTGAGGACATTTTGAAGCAAAGTGACCAAGTTTTCTGTAGTTGAAGCAGACAAGATCACCTTTGCTGTTTTGCCATCGGTAGCACTGGTACTGGTTTGTTGTAGCTTGCAGATTTTTGAAATGGTGGTGTAAAGGATTTTTGGCTGGTGACTTTCTTTTGCATCCTTTTGAAGTCTTTAAACCTCTTGTAGTTTCTGGAAAGGCGGCAAATTCGTCTTTTCATTGTTTGTTCTGAAGGTGTTTCTGAGATTTTTGAAACAGCAGGGTGTTTGATGAGGATCTATAGGAGGAATTTGGTTGAGGAAAGGATACCTGAGATTGAGCTGATAGAGACAAGTTTTTGAAAATTTTATTGAGAACGTTAAGTTTTTGCAGTTCTCTCTCATACAAGAACAGACTAGACACAAGATTCAGAATAGAGGTCTTGTTTAAGTCTCTAACTTTCTAACAGCAGTGACCTTAGTATGATACTCATTTCCTAAAGAGCTTAGAAAACGAATATTAAGATCTTTCATAGTATACACTTTACCTTATGAAGCACATAAATTACTTACCTCATAGAAATCTGCCGTAGGCACTTCTGAGAGATTCACCATCTAGTTTCTGAAAGATTCAAACTCAGCATGCAGTCGTAGAGTCTGTGTCTTTCACCTGCTCATCTCCTTCAAAGTATGCAAGGAGTTTGTTCCAGTATTGTTGAGCCGTGGAGCACAAGTCAATCAGTTTATGTTGCTTGTCGTCCAATCCGTATGAGATAATGTGGCATGCCTTTCCATCTAGAGCAACTGAAAGTTTGTCTTCATCATTCCATTCTTCTCTAGGTTTTTCAATCAAGGTTTCATCAACTTGAACATGCGTTTCTTGTTTAGTGTCTTGATCAGCATGAGCAGTCAGCGGAGTGGAGGAATTGGTCGGTAGGTGGTGAGACCTTTAGAGGAATGATTGGACCACCTTCTATTACTTGTATTAAACGGTCATCGATTGAGTTCATATACTTTATCATGCGAGATTTCCAGACACCAAACTCATGACGTTCAACAACGGAATGGTAGTGATGTTGAACGACTGCATGATTTTTCCTGCCATGGTATCGGCAATACAAGCTGCAAAGCTTGGAAATTTCTTTCAAAATTCCAAGCTCTGATACCAATTGTTAGGCCCAATTGTAGGAAAATAGGCTAGAGGGGGGTGAATAGCCTTTTAAAACTTTTCTAGAAAAACTTTTAAATGAAAAATCACTATCTGATTGCAATATTATTAGTAAGCGCAGCGGAGAGATATGACTAAGTTTTAACTCACACTTAAATCGGTAAGAAATGGTTTTCAGAGCTTAGTTTAAACAGAAAGTTGTTTCCAAAAGTCAATGCAGTTTCAAGAGATTGGTCAAAGGAAAATACAATGAATCAGCATGAACAGTTAGATCAGCTGATGAGAGATTTTCAACCGGCAAGAATAGAGTAGCTGACAAGAGACACAGAGATTTGGAGAGGTTCACAGTGTAAATACTGCTACATCCTCTACCAAGTTTGGTCAGAACTTGAATTTGGGTTAAGATTACTATTAGATATTTCAAGTCTATTACAAGCATGGCTTTGCCAGTATACAAAGGACTAAGTTCTAGAAATTCTAATGAATCGTAAACAAATACTGACCAAGTGTTTGAGCGGCAAGTTCAAAAGAACTTATCTCACTCAGGTGGGTGTGTGAAAACTCAATCACAATATTCCTATATAAGTTTAACTTGGGAATATTAACAAAGTGATGAGTTTGTGCACGAGTGTATGTCCTATTAATGTCTAATGATTATCTGAACGGAATGTTGAGCTTCAATGAATGCTTCAACAATCAACTCTCTTCAATGCACAACCCTCTTCAATGCAGCAAGTCCTCTATTTATAAGAGGAGCAAATGTCTTAGCTTGTTGAAGAATGATAATATTTGAATTTTCAGCTGGGTAGGTGAGGAGCATTTAATGCGGTATCTTGAGCATTAATGGCGAAGATTTGGAGTACATGCATGCTTGGAAAAGTCTGATGGGTAAAGACCCCTTTGTCTCAACCGGTTACCTGCAAAAGCAAGTAGAAACAGAGTATAGCTAAAAGTAGCTATGTGTCAGGACGGGCAGTAATCACTATGAGCAGGTAAACTACTATTTGATAAAACAGTATGAAAGGACAGGGACAATTAGCAAGGTTGACTTTAAGATGGAACGATGTAACCTGACTGACAGTACAGACTGTCTTTTTTATCGGCATTGAGAAGGAGTTGATCGGCAACTTGTGTAGCAAGTTGATCGGCACCTTGTCGCTGTTGAGAATGGATTTGATCGGCAACTTGTTTACTTGTCTGCTGATTTGCTTCCTCTTGCTGGTTTGCCTTGTATGAGAGATGTAATACACCTGTGCAGGTCACAAAGAATCCTAAGGGTACCGAAAGAGGTTCTATAAAATTGGGGGATTCTAAGTGTAGACATGATTGGATAAGTAATTCTATCTAGGATTTGAACAACATCTACTCGAACCTAAGGTATTCGATGGGAGGACGGTGGCCGATTTGGGTGAGAGGTTTAAGGCTACTCAAACCTATAAGCATCCCAATCCGATGACGGCTTGACCGATTTGGGTGAGAGGGTTTAAGGCTACTCAAACCTAAGGCATCCCAATCCGATGGGAGGACGGCTTTGGCCGATTTGGGTGAGAGGGTTTAAGGCTACTCAAACCTATAAGCATCCCAATCCGATGGGAGGACGGCTTGGCCGATTTGGGTGAGAGGGTTTAAGGCTACTCAAACCTATAGGCATCCCAATCCGATGGGAGGACGGTTTGGCCGATTTGGGTGAGAGGTTTAAGGCTACTCAAACCTATAAGCATCCCAATCCGATGGGAGGACGGCTTGGCCGATTTGGGTGAGAGGGTTTAAGGCTACTCAAACCTATAAGCATCCCAATCCGATGGGAGGACGGCTTGGCCGATTTGGGTGAGAGGGTTTAAGGCTACTCAAACCTATAAGCATCCCAATCCGATGGGAGGACGGCTTGGCCGATTTGGGTGAGAGGGTTTAAGGCTACTCAAACCTATAAGCATCCCAATCCGATGGAGGACGGCTTGGCCGATTTGGGTGAGAGGGTTTAAGGCTACTCAAACCTATAAGCATCCCAATCCGATGGGAGGACGGCTTGGCCGATTTGGGTGAGAGGGTTTAAGGCTACTCAAACCTATAGGCATCCCAATCCGATGGGAGGACGGCTTGGCCGATTTGGGTGAGAGGGTTTAAGGCTACTCAAACCTATAAGGCTACTCAAACCTATAAGCATCCAATCCGATGGGAGGACGGCTTGGCCGATTTGGGTGAGAGGGTTTAAGGCTACTCAAACCTATAAGCATCCCAATCCGATGGGAGGACGGCTTGGCCGATTTGGGTGAGAGGGTTTAAGGCTACTCAAACCTATAAGCATCCCAATCCGATGGGAGGACGGCTTGGCCGATTTGGGTGAGAGGGTTTAAGGCTACTCAAACCTATAAGCATCCCAATCCGATGGGAGGACGGCTTGGCCGATTTGGGTGAGAGGGTTTAAGGCTACTCAAACCTATAAGCATCCCAATCCGATGGGAGGACGGCTTGGCCGATTTGGGTGAGAGGTTTAAGGCTACTCAAACCTATAAGCATCCCAATCCGATGGGAGGACGGCTTGGCCGATTTGGGTGAGAGGGTTTAAGGCTACTCAAACCTATAAGCATCCCAATCCGATGGGAGGACGGCTTGGCCGATTTGGGTGAGAGGTTTAAGGCTACTCAAACCTATAAGCATCCCAATCCGATGGGAGGACGGCTTGGCCGATTTGGGTGAGAGGGTTTAAGGCTACTCAAACCTATAAGCATCCCAATCCGATGGGAGGACGGCTTGGCCGATTTGGGTGAGAGGGTTTAAGGCTACTCAAACCTATAAGCATCCCAATCCGATGGGAGGACGGCTTGGCCGATTTGGGTGAGAGGGTTTAAGGCTACTCAAACCTATAAGCATCCCAATCCGATGGGAGGACGGCTTGGCCGATTTGGGTGAGAGGGTTTAAGGCTACTCAAACCTATAGCATCCCAATCCGATGGGAGGACGGCTTGGCCGATTTGGGTGAGAGGGTTTAAGGCTACTCAAACCTATAAGCATCCCAATCCGATGGGAGGACGGCTTGGCCGATTTGGGTGAGAGGGTTTAAGGCTACTCAAACCTATAAGCATCCCAATCCGATGGGAGGACGGCTTGGCCGATTTGGGTGAGAGGGTTTAAGGCTACTCAAACCTATAAGCATCCCAATCCGATGGGAGGACGGCTTGGCCGATTTGGGTGAGAGGGTTTAAGGCTACTCAAACCTATAAGCATCCCAATCCGATGGGAGGACGGCTTGGCCGATTTGGGTGAGAGGGTTTAAGGCTACTCAAACCTATAAGCATCCCAATCCGATGGGAGGACGGCTTGGCCGATTTGGGTGAGAGGGTTTAAGGCTACTCAAACCTATAAGCATCCCAATCCGATGGGAGGACGGCTTGGCCGATTTGGGTGAGAGGGTTTAAGGCTACTCAAACCTATAAGCATCCCAATCCGATGGGAGGACGGCTTGGCCGATTTGGGTGAGAGGGTTTAAGGCTACTCAAACCTATAAGCATCCCAATCCGATGGGAGGACGGCTTGGCCGATTTGGGTGAGAGGGTTTAAGGCTACTCAAACCTATAAGCATCCCAATCCGATGGGAGGACGGCTTGGCCGATTTGGGTGAGAGGGTTTAAGGCTACTCAAACCTATAAGCATCCCAATCCGATGGGAGGACGGCTTGGCCGATTTGGGTGAGAGGGTTTAAGGCTACTCAAACCTATAAGCATCCCAATCCGATGGGAGGACGGCTTGGCCGATTTGGGTGAGAGGGTTTAAGGCTACTCAAACCTATAAGCATCCCAATCCGATGGGAGGACGGCTTGGCCGATTTGGGTGAGAGGGTTTAAGGCTACTCAAACCTATAGGCATCCCAATCCGATGGGAGGACGGCTTGGCCGATTTGGGTGAGAGGGTTTAAGGCTACTCAAACCTATAAGCATCCCAATCCGATGGGAGGACGGCTTGGCCGATTTGGGTGAGAGGGTTTAAGGCTACTCAAACCTATAAGCATCCCAATCCGATGGGAGGACGGCTTGGCCGATTTGGGTGAGAGGGTTTAAGGCTACTCAAACCTATAGCATCCCAATCCGATGGGAGGACGGCTTGGCCGATTTGGGTGAGAGGGTTTAAGGCTACTCAAACCTATAAGCATCCCAATCCGATGGGAGGACGGCTTGGCCGATTTGGGTGAGAGGGTTTAAGGCTACTCAAACCTATAAGCATCCCAATCCGATGGGAGGACGGCTTGGCCGATTTGGGTGAGAGGGTTTAAGGCTACTCAAACCTATAAGCATCCCAATCCGATGGGAGGACGGCTTGGCCGATTTGGGTGAGAGGGTTTAAGGCTACTCAAACCTATAAGCATCCCAATCCGATGGGAGGACGGCTTGGCCGATTTGGGTGAGAGGGTTTAAGGCTACTCAAACCTATAAGCATCCCAATCCGATGGGAGGACGGCTTGGCCGATTTGGGTGAGAGGGTTTAAGGCTACTCAAACCTATAAGCATCCCAATCCGATGGGAGGACGGCTTGGCCGATTTGGGTGAGAGGGTTTAAGGCTACTCAAACCTATAAGCATCCCAATCCGATGGGAGGACGGCTTGGCCGATTTGGGTGAGAGGGTTTAAGGCTACTCAAACCTATAAGCATCCCAATCCGATGGGAGGACGGCTTGGCCGATTTGGGTGAGAGGGTTTAAGGCTACTCAAACCTATAAGCATCCCAATCCGATGGGAGGACGGCTTGGCCGATTTGGGTGAGAGGGTTTAAGGCTACTCAAACCTATAAGCATCCCAATCCGATGGGAGGACGGCTTGGCCGATTTGGGTGAGAGGGTTTAAGGCTACTCAAACCTATAAGCATCCCAATCCGATGGGAGGACGGCTTGGCCGATTTGGGTGAGAGGGTTTAAGGCTACTCAAACCTATAAGCATCCCAATCCGATGGGAGGACGGCTTGGCCGATTTGGGTGAGAGGGTTTAAGGCTACTCAAACCTATAAGCATCCCAATCCGATGGGAGGACGGCTTGGCCGATTTGGGTGAGAGGGTTTAAGGCTACTCAAACCTATAAGCATCCCAATCCGATGGGAGGACGGCTTGGCCGATTTGGGTGAGAGGGTTTAAGGCTACTCAAACCTATAAGCATCCCAATCCGATGGGAGGACGGCTTGGCCGATTTGGGTGAGAGGGTTTAAGGCTACTCAAACCTATAAGCATCCCAATCCGATGGGAGGACGGCTTGGCCGATTTGGGTGAGAGGGTTTAAGGCTACTCAAACCTATAAGCATCCCAATCCGATGGGAGGACGGCTTGGCCGATTTGGGTGAGAGGGTTTAAGGCTACTCAAACCTATAAGCATCCCAATCCGATGGGAGGACGGCTTGGCCGATTTGGGTGAGAGGGTTTAAGGCTACTCAAACCTATAGCATCCCAATCCGATGGGAGGACGGCTTGGCCGATTTGGGTGAGAGGGTTTAAGGCTACTCAAACCTATAAGCATCCCAATCCGATGGGAGGACGGCTTGGCCGATTTGGGTGAGAGGGTTTAAGGCTACTCAAACCTATAAGCATCCCAATCCGATGGAGGACGGCTTGGCCGATTTGGGTGAGAGGGTTTAAGGCTACTCAAACCTATAAGCATCCCAATCCGATGGGAGGACGGCTTGGCCGATTTGGGTGAGAGGGTTTAAGGCTACTCAAACCTATAAGCATCCCAATCCGATGGGAGGACGGCTTGGCCGATTTGGGTGAGAGGGTTTAAGGCTACTCAAACCTATAAGCATCCCAATCCGATGGGAGGACGGCTTGGCCGATTTGGGTGAGAGGGTTTAAGGCTACTCAAACCTATAACATCCCAATCCGATGGGAGGACGGCTTGGCCGATTTGGGTGAGAGGGTTTAAGGCTACTCAAACCTATAAGCATCCCAATCCGATGGGAGGACGGCTTGGCCGATTTGGGTGAGAGGGTTTAAGGCTACTCAAACCTATAAGCATCCCAATCCGATGGGAGGACGGCTTGGCCGATTTGGGTGAGAGGGTTTAAGGCTACTCAAACCTATAAGCATCCCAATCCGATGGGAGGACGGCTTGGCCGATTTGGGTGAGAGGGTTTAAGGCTACTCAAACCTATAAGCATCCCAATCCGATGGGAGGACGGCTTGGCCGATTTGGGTGAGAGGGTTTAAGGCTACTCAAACCTATAAGCATCCCAATCCGATGGGAGGACGGCTTGGCCGATTTGGGTGAGAGGGTTTAAGGCTACTCAAACCTATAAGCATCCCAATCCGATGGGAGGACGGCTTGGCCGATTTGGGTGAGAGGGTTTAAGGCTACTCAAACCTATAAGCATCCCAATCCGATGGGAGGACGGCTTGGCCGATTTGGGTGAGAGGGTTTAAGGCTACTCAAACCTATAAGCATCCCAATCCGATGGGAGGACGGCTTGGCCGATTTGGGTGAGAGGGTTTAAGGCTACTCAAACCTATAAGCATCCCAATCCGATGGGAGGACGGCTTGGCCGATTTGGGTGAGAGGGTTTAAGGCTACTCAAACCTATAAGCATCCCAATCCGATGGGAGGACGGCTTGGCCGATTTGGGTGAGAGGGTTTAAGGCTACTCAAACCTATAAGCATCCCAATCCGATGGGAGGACGGCTTGGCCGATTTGGGTGAGAGGGTTTAAGGCTACTCAAACCTATAAGCATCCCAATCCGATGGGAGGACGGCTTGGCCGATTTGGGTGAGAGGGTTTAAGGCTACTCAAACCTATAAGCATCCCAATCCGATGGGAGGACGGCTTGGCCGATTTGGGTGAGAGGGTTTAAGGCTACTCAAACCTATAAGCATCCCAATCCGATGGGAGGACGGCTTGGCCGATTTGGGTGAGAGGGTTTAAGGCTACTCAAACCTATAAGCATCCCAATCCGATGGGAGGACGGCTTGGCCGATTTGGGTGAGAGGGTTTAAGGCTACTCAAACCTATAAGCATCCCAATCCGATGGGAGGACGGCTTGGCCGATTTGGGTGAGAGGGTTTAAGGCTACTCAAACCTATAAGCATCCCAATCCGATGGGAGGACGGCTTGGCCGATTTGGGTGAGAGGGTTTAAGGCTACTCAAACCTATAAGCATCCCAATCCGATGGGAGGACGGCTTGGCCGATTTGGGTGAGAGGGTTTAAGGCTACTCAAACCTATAAGCATCCCAATCCGATGGGAGGACGGCTTGGCCGATTTGGGTGAGAGGGTTTAAGGCTACTCAAACCTATAAGCATCCCAATCCGATGGGAGGACGGCTTGGCCGATTTGGGTGAGAGGGTTTAAGGCTACTCAAACCTATAAGCATCCCAATCCGATGGGAGGACGGCTTGGCCGATTTGGGTGAGAGGGTTTAAGGCTACTCAAACCTATAAGCATCCCAATCCGATGGGAGGACGGCTTGGCCGATTTGGGTGAGAGGGTTTAAGGCTACTCAAACCTATAAGCATCCCAATCCGATGGGAGGACGGCTTGGCCGATTTGGGTGAGAGGGTTTAAGGCTACTCAAACCTATAAGCATCCCAATCCGATGGGAGGACGGCTTGGCCGATTTGGGTGAGAGGGTTTAAGGCTACTCAAACCTATAAGCATCCCAATCCGATGGGAGGACGGCTTGGCCGATTTGGGTGAGAGGGTTTAAGGCTACTCAAACCTATAAGCATCCCAATCCGATGGGAGGACGGCTTGGCCGATTTGGGTGAGAGGGTTTAAGGCTACTCAAACCTATAAGCATCCCAATCCGATGGGAGGACGGCTTGGCCGATTTGGGTGAGAGGGTTTAAGGCTACTCAAACCTATAAGCATCCCAATCCGATGGGAGGACGGCTTGGCCGATTTGGGTGAGAGGGTTTAAGGCTACTCAAACCTATAAGCATCCCAATCCGATGGGAGGACGGCTTGGCCGATTTGGGTGAGAGGGTTTAAGGCTACTCAAACCTATAAGCATCCCAATCCGATGGGAGGACGGCTTGGCCGATTTGGGTGAGAGGGTTTAAGGCTACTCAAACCTATAAGCATCCCAATCCGATGGGAGGACGGCTTGGCCGATTTGGGTGAGAGGGTTTAAGGCTACTCAAACCTATAAGCATCCCAATCCGATGGGAGGACGGCTTGGCCGATTTGGGTGAGAGGGTTTAAGGCTACTCAAACCTATAAGCATCCCAATCCGATGGGAGGACGGCTTGGCCGATTTGGGTGAGAGGGTTTAAGGCTACTCAAACCTATAAGCATCCCAATCCGATGGGAGGACGGCTTGGCCGATTTGGGTGAGAGGGTTTAAGGCTACTCAAACCTATAAGCATCCCAATCCGATGGGAGGACGGCTTGGCCGATTTGGGTGAGAGGGTTTAAGGCTACTCAAACCTATAAGCATCCCAATCCGATGGGAGGACGGCTTGGCCGATTTGGGTGAGAGGGTTTAAGGCTACTCAAACCTATAAGCATCCCAATCCGATGGGAGGACGGCTTGGCCGATTTGGGTGAGAGGGTTTAAGGCTACTCAAACCTATAAGCATCCCAATCCGATGGGAGGACGGCTTGGCCGATTTGGGTGAGAGGGTTTAAGGCTACTCAAACCTATAAGCATCCCAATCCGATGGGAGGACGGCTTGGCCGATTTGGGTGAGAGGGTTTAAGGCTACTCAAACCTATAAGCATCCCAATCCGATGGGAGGACGGCTTGGCCGATTTGGGTGAGAGGGTTTAAGGCTACTCAAACCTATAAGCATCCCAATCCGATGGGAGGACGGCTTGGCCGATTTGGGTGAGAGGGTTTAAGGCTACTCAAACCTATAAGCATCCCAATCCGATGGGAGGACGGCTTGGCCGATTTGGGTGAGAGGGTTTAAGGCTACTCAAACCTATAAGCATCCCAATCCGATGGGAGGACGGCTTGGCCGATTTGGGTGAGAGGGTTTAAGGCTACTCAAACCTATAAGCATCCCAATCCGATGGGAGGACGGCTTGGCCGATTTGGGTGAGAGGGTTTAAGGCTACTCAAACCTATAAGCATCCCAATCCGATGGGAGGACGGCTTGGCCGATTTGGGTGAGAGGGTTTAAGGCTACTCAAACCTATAAGCATCCCAATCCGATGGGAGGACGGCTTGGCCGATTTGGGTGAGAGGGTTTAAGGCTACTCAAACCTATAAGCATCCCAATCCGATGGGAGGACGGCTTGGCCGATTTGGGTGAGAGGGTTTAAGGCTACTCAAACCTATAAGCATCCCAATCCGATGGGAGGACGGCTTGGCCGATTTGGGTGAGAGGGTTTAAGGCTACTCAAACCTATAAGCATCCCAATCCGATGGGAGGACGGCTTGGCCGATTTGGGTGAGAGGGTTTAAGGCTACTCAAACCTATAAGCATCCCAATCCGATGGGAGGACGGCTTGGCCGATTTGGGTGAGAGGGTTTAAGGCTACTCAAACCTATAAGCATCCCAATCCGATGGGAGGACGGCTTGGCCGATTTGGGTGAGAGGGTTTAAGGCTACTCAAACCTATAAGCATCCCAATCCGATGGGAGGACGGCTTGGCCGATTTGGGTGAGAGGGTTTAAGGCTACTCAAACCTATAAGCATCCCAATCCGATGGGAGGACGGCTTGGCCGATTTGGGTGAGAGGGTTTAAGGCTACTCAAACCTATAAGCATCCCAATCCGATGGGAGGACGGCTTGGCCGATTTGGGTGAGAGGGTTTAAGGCTACTCAAACCTATAAGCATCCCAATCCGATGGGAGGACGGCTTGGCCGATTTGGGTGAGAGGGTTTAAGGCTACTCAAACCTATAAGCATCCCAATCCGATGGGAGGACGGCTTGGCCGATTTGGGTGAGAGGGTTTAAGGCTACTCAAACCTATAAGCATCCCAATCCGATGGGAGGACGGCTTGGCCGATTTGGGTGAGAGGGTTTAAGGCTACTCAAACCTATAAGCATCCCAATCCGATGGGAGGACGGCTTGGCCGATTTGGGTGAGAGGGTTTAAGGCTACTCAAACCTATAAGCATCCCAATCCGATGGGAGGACGGCTTGGCCGATTTGGGTGAGAGGGTTTAAGGCTACTCAAACCTATAAGCATCCCAATCCGATGGGAGGACGGCTTGGCCGATTTGGGTGAGAGGGTTTAAGGCTACTCAAACCTATAAGCATCCCAATCCGATGGGAGGACGGCTTGGCCGATTTGGGTGAGAGGGTTTAAGGCTACTCAAACCTATAAGCATCCCAATCCGATGGGAGGACGGCTTGGCCGATTTGGGTGAGAGGGTTTAAGGCTACTCAAACCTATAAGCATCCCAATCCGATGGGAGGACGGCTTGGCCGATTTGGGTGAGAGGGTTTAAGGCTACTCAAACCTATAAGCATCCCAATCCGATGGGAGGACGGCTTGGCCGATTTGGGTGAGAGGGTTTAAGGCTACTCAAACCTATAAGCATCCCAATCCGATGGGAGGACGGCTTGGCCGATTTGGGTGAGAGGGTTTAAGGCTACTCAAACCTATAAGCATCCCAATCCGATGGGAGGACGGCTTGGCCGATTTGGGTGAGAGGGTTTAAGGCTACTCAAACCTATAAGCATCCCAATCCGATGGGAGGACGGCTTGGCCGATTTGGGTGAGAGGGTTTAAGGCTACTCAAACCTATAAGCATCCCAATCCGATGGGAGGACGGCTTGGCCGATTTGGGTGAGAGGGTTTAAGGCTACTCAAACCTATAAGCATCCCAATCCGATGGGAGGACGGCTTGGCCGATTTGGGTGAGAGGGTTTAAGGCTACTCAAACCTATAAGCATCCCAATCCGATGGGAGGACGGCTTGGCCGATTTGGGTGAGAGGGTTTAAGGCTACTCAAACCTATAAGCATCCCAATCCGATGGGAGGACGGCTTGGCCGATTTGGGTGAGAGGGTTTAAGGCTACTCAAACCTATAAGCATCCCAATCCGATGGGAGGACGGCTTGGCCGATTTGGGTGAGAGGGTTTAAGGCTACTCAAACCTATAAGCATCCCAATCCGATGGGAGGACGGCTTGGCCGATTTGGGTGAGAGGGTTTAAGGCTACTCAAACCTATAAGCATCCCAATCCGATGGGAGGACGGCTTGGCCGATTTGGGTGAGAGGGTTTAAGGCTACTCAAACCTATAAGCATCCCAATCCGATGGGAGGACGGCTTGGCCGATTTGGGTGAGAGGGTTTAAGGCTACTCAAACCTATAAGCATCCCAATCCGATGGGAGGACGGCTTGGCCGATTTGGGTGAGAGGGTTTAAGGCTACTCAAACCTATAAGCATCCCAATCCGATGGGAGGACGGCTTGGCCGATTTGGGTGAGAGGGTTTAAGGCTACTCAAACCTATAAGCATCCCAATCCGATGGGAGGACGGCTTGGCCGATTTGGGTGAGAGGGTTTAAGGCTACTCAAACCTATAAGCATCCCAATCCGATGGGAGGACGGCTTGGCCGATTTGGGTGAGAGGGTTTAAGGCTACTCAAACCTATAAGCATCCCAATCCGATGGGAGGACGGCTTGGCCGATTTGGGTGAGAGGGTTTAAGGCTACTCAAACCTATAAGCATCCCAATCCGATGGGAGGACGGCTTGGCCGATTTGGGTGAGAGGGTTTAAGGCTACTCAAACCTATAAGCATCCCAATCCGATGGGAGGACGGCTTGGCCGATTTGGGTGAGAGGGTTTAAGGCTACTCAAACCTATAAGCATCCCAATCCGATGGGAGGACGGCTTGGCCGATTTGGGTGAGAGGGTTTAAGGCTACTCAAACCTATAAGCATCCCAATCCGATGGGAGGACGGCTTGGCCGATTTGGGTGAGAGGGTTTAAGGCTACTCAAACCTATAAGCATCCCAATCCGATGGGAGGACGGCTTGGCCGATTTGGGTGAGAGGGTTTAAGGCTACTCAAACCTATAAGCATCCCAATCCGATGGGAGGACGGCTTGGCCGATTTGGGTGAGAGGGTTTAAGGCTACTCAAACCTATAAGCATCCCAATCCGATGGGAGGACGGCTTGGCCGATTTGGGTGAGAGGGTTTAAGGCTACTCAAACCTATAAGCATCCCAATCCGATGGGAGGACGGCTTGGCCGATTTGGGTGAGAGGGTTTAAGGCTACTCAAACCTATAAGCATCCCAATCCGATGGGAGGACGGCTTGGCCGATTTGGGTGAGAGGGTTTAAGGCTACTCAAACCTATAAGCATCCCAATCCGATGGGAGGACGGCTTGGCCGATTTGGGTGAGAGGGTTTAAGGCTACTCAAACCTATAAGCATCCCAATCCGATGGGAGGACGGCTTGGCCGATTTGGGTGAGAGGGTTTAAGGCTACTCAAACCTATAAGCATCCCAATCCGATGGGAGGACGGCTTGGCCGATTTGGGTGAGAGGGTTTAAGGCTACTCAAACCTATAAGCATCCCAATCCGATGGGAGGACGGCTTGGCCGATTTGGGTGAGAGGGTTTAAGGCTACTCAAACCTATAAGCATCCCAATCCGATGGGAGGACGGCTTGGCCGATTTGGGTGAGAGGGTTTAAGGCTACTCAAACCTATAAGCATCCCAATCCGATGGGAGGACGGCTTGGCCGATTTGGGTGAGAGGGTTTAAGGCTACTCAAACCTATAAGCATCCCAATCCGATGGGAGGACGGCTTGGCCGATTTGGGTGAGAGGGTTTAAGGCTACTCAAACCTATAAGCATCCCAATCCGATGGGAGGACGGCTTGGCCGATTTGGGTGAGAGGGTTTAAGGCTACTCAAACCTATAAGCATCCCAATCCGATGGGAGGACGGCTTGGCCGATTTGGGTGAGAGGGTTTAAGGCTACTCAAACCTATAAGCATCCCAATCCGATGGGAGGACGGCTTGGCCGATTTGGGTGAGAGGGTTTAAGGCTACTCAAACCTATAAGCATCCCAATCCGATGGGAGGACGGCTTGGCCGATTTGGGTGAGAGGGTTTAAGGCTACTCAAACCTATAAGCATCCCAATCCGATGGGAGGACGGCTTGGCCGATTTGGGTGAGAGGGTTTAAGGCTACTCAAACCTATAAGCATCCCAATCCGATGGGAGGACGGCTTGGCCGATTTGGGTGAGAGGGTTTAAGGCTACTCAAACCTATAAGCATCCCAATCCGATGGGAGGACGGCTTGGCCGATTTGGGTGAGAGGGTTTAAGGCTACTCAAACCTATAAGCATCCCAATCCGATGGGAGGACGGCTTGGCCGATTTGGGTGAGAGGGTTTAAGGCTACTCAAACCTATAAGCATCCCAATCCGATGGGAGGACGGCTTGGCCGATTTGGGTGAGAGGGTTTAAGGCTACTCAAACCTATAAGCATCCCAATCCGATGGGAGGACGGCTTGGCCGATTTGGGTGAGAGGGTTTAAGGCTACTCAAACCTATAAGCATCCCAATCCGATGGGAGGACGGCTTGGCCGATTTGGGTGAGAGGGTTTAAGGCTACTCAAACCTATAAGCATCCCAATCCGATGGGAGGACGGCTTGGCCGATTTGGGTGAGAGGGTTTAAGGCTACTCAAACCTATAAGCATCCCAATCCGATGGGAGGACGGCTTGGCCGATTTGGGTGAGAGGGTTTAAGGCTACTCAAACCTATAAGCATCCCAATCCGATGGGAGGACGGCTTGGCCGATTTGGGTGAGAGGGTTTAAGGCTACTCAAACCTATAAGCATCCCAATCCGATGGGAGGACGGCTTGGCCGATTTGGGTGAGAGGGTTTAAGGCTACTCAAACCTATAAGCATCCCAATCCGATGGGAGGACGGCTTGGCCGATTTGGGTGAGAGGGTTTAAGGCTACTCAAACCTATAAGCATCCCAATCCGATGGGAGGACGGCTTGGCCGATTTGGGTGAGAGGGTTTAAGGCTACTCAAACCTATAAGCATCCCAATCCGATGGGAGGACGGCTTGGCCGATTTGGGTGAGAGGGTTTAAGGCTACTCAAACCTATAAGCATCCCAATCCGATGGGAGGACGGCTTGGCCGATTTGGGTGAGAGGGTTTAAGGCTACTCAAACCTATAAGCATCCCAATCCGATGGGAGGACGGCTTGGCCGATTTGGGTGAGAGGGTTTAAGGCTACTCAAACCTATAAGCATCCCAATCCGATGGGAGGACGGCTTGGCCGATTTGGGTGAGAGGGTTTAAGGCTACTCAAACCTATAAGCATCCCAATCCGATGGGAGGACGGCTTGGCCGATTTGGGTGAGAGGGTTTAAGGCTACTCAAACCTATAAGCATCCCAATCCGATGGGAGGACGGCTTGGCCGATTTGGGTGAGAGGGTTTAAGGCTACTCAAACCTATAAGCATCCCAATCCGATGGGAGGACGGCTTGGCCGATTTGGGTGAGAGGGTTTAAGGCTACTCAAACCTATAAGCATCCCAATCCGATGGGAGGACGGCTTGGCCGATTTGGGTGAGAGGGTTTAAGGCTACTCAAACCTATAAGCATCCCAATCCGATGGGAGGACGGCTTGGCCGATTTGGGTGAGAGGGTTTAAGGCTACTCAAACCTATAAGCATCCCAATCCGATGGGAGGACGGCTTGGCCGATTTGGGTGAGAGGGTTTAAGGCTACTCAAACCTATAAGCATCCCAATCCGATGGGAGGACGGCTTGGCCGATTTGGGTGAGAGGGTTTAAGGCTACTCAAACCTATAAGCATCCCAATCCGATGGGAGGACGGCTTGGCCGATTTGGGTGAGAGGGTTTAAGGCTACTCAAACCTATAAGCATCCCAATCCGATGGGAGGACGGCTTGGCCGATTTGGGTGAGAGGGTTTAAGGCTACTCAAACCTATAAGCATCCCAATCCGATGGGAGGACGGCTTGGCCGATTTGGGTGAGAGGGTTTAAGGCTACTCAAACCTATAAGCATCCCAATCCGATGGGAGGACGGCTTGGCCGATTTGGGTGAGAGGGTTTAAGGCTACTCAAACCTATAAGCATCCCAATCCGATGGGAGGACGGCTTGGCCGATTTGGGTGAGAGGGTTTAAGGCTACTCAAACCTATAAGCATCCCAATCCGATGGGAGGACGGCTTGGCCGATTTGGGTGAGAGGGTTTAAGGCTACTCAAACCTATAAGCATCCCAATCCGATGGGAGGACGGCTTGGCCGATTTGGGTGAGAGGGTTTAAGGCTACTCAAACCTATAAGCATCCCAATCCGATGGGAGGACGGCTTGGCCGATTTGGGTGAGAGGGTTTAAGGCTACTCAAACCTATAAGCATCCCAATCCGATGGGAGGACGGCTTGGCCGATTTGGGTGAGAGGGTTTAAGGCTACTCAAACCTATAAGCATCCCAATCCGATGGGAGGACGGCTTGGCCGATTTGGGTGAGAGGGTTTAAGGCTACTCAAACCTATAAGCATCCCAATCCGATGGGAGGACGGCTTGGCCGATTTGGGTGAGAGGGTTTAAGGCTACTCAAACCTATAAGCATCCCAATCCGATGGGAGGACGGCTTGGCCGATTTGGGTGAGAGGGTTTAAGGCTACTCAAACCTATAAGCATCCCAATCCGATGGGAGGACGGCTTGGCCGATTTGGGTGAGAGGGTTTAAGGCTACTCAAACCTATAAGCATCCCAATCCGATGGGAGGACGGCTTGGCCGATTTGGGTGAGAGGGTTTAAGGCTACTCAAACCTATAAGCATCCCAATCCGATGGGAGGACGGCTTGGCCGATTTGGGTGAGAGGGTTTAAGGCTACTCAAACCTATAAGCATCCCAATCCGATGGGAGGACGGCTTGGCCGATTTGGGTGAGAGGGTTTAAGGCTACTCAAACCTATAAGCATCCCAATCCGATGGGAGGACGGCTTGGCCGATTTGGGTGAGAGGGTTTAAGGCTACTCAAACCTATAAGCATCCCAATCCGATGGGAGGACGGCTTGGCCGATTTGGGTGAGAGGGTTTAAGGCTACTCAAACCTATAAGCATCCCAATCCGATGGGAGGACGGCTTGGCCGATTTGGGTGAGAGGGTTTAAGGCTACTCAAACCTATAAGCATCCCAATCCGATGGGAGGACGGCTTGGCCGATTTGGGTGAGAGGGTTTAAGGCTACTCAAACCTATAAGCATCCCAATCCGATGGGAGGACGGCTTGGCCGATTTGGGTGAGAGGGTTTAAGGCTACTCAAACCTATAAGCATCCCAATCCGATGGGAGGACGGCTTGGCCGATTTGGGTGAGAGGGTTTAAGGCTACTCAAACCTATAAGCATCCCAATCCGATGGGAGGACGGCTTGGCCGATTTGGGTGAGAGGGTTTAAGGCTACTCAAACCTATAAGCATCCCAATCCGATGGGAGGACGGCTTGGCCGATTTGGGTGAGAGGGTTTAAGGCTACTCAAACCTATAAGCATCCCAATCCGATGGGAGGACGGCTTGGCCGATTTGGGTGAGAGGGTTTAAGGCTACTCAAACCTATAAGCATCCCAATCCGATGGGAGGACGGCTTGGCCGATTTGGGTGAGAGGGTTTAAGGCTACTCAAACCTATAAGCATCCCAATCCGATGGGAGGACGGCTTGGCCGATTTGGGTGAGAGGGTTTAAGGCTACTCAAACCTATAAGCATCCCAATCCGATGGGAGGACGGCTTGGCCGATTTGGGTGAGAGGGTTTAAGGCTACTCAAACCTATAAGCATCCCAATCCGATGGGAGGACGGCTTGGCCGATTTGGGTGAGAGGGTTTAAGGCTACTCAAACCTATAAGCATCCCAATCCGATGGGAGGACGGCTTGGCCGATTTGGGTGAGAGGGTTTAAGGCTACTCAAACCTATAAGCATCCCAATCCGATGGGAGGACGGCTTGGCCGATTTGGGTGAGAGGGTTTAAGGCTACTCAAACCTATAAGCATCCCAATCCGATGGGAGGACGGCTTGGCCGATTTGGGTGAGAGGGTTTAAGGCTACTCAAACCTATAAGCATCCCAATCCGATGGGAGGACGGCTTGGCCGATTTGGGTGAGAGGGTTTAAGGCTACTCAAACCTATAAGCATCCCAATCCGATGGGAGGACGGCTTGGCCGATTTGGGTGAGAGGGTTTAAGGCTACTCAAACCTATAAGCATCCCAATCCGATGGGAGGACGGCTTGGCCGATTTGGGTGAGAGGGTTTAAGGCTACTCAAACCTATAAGCATCCCAATCCGATGGGAGGACGGCTTGGCCGATTTGGGTGAGAGGGTTTAAGGCTACTCAAACCTATAAGCATCCCAATCCGATGGGAGGACGGCTTGGCCGATTTGGGTGAGAGGGTTTAAGGCTACTCAAACCTATAAGCATCCCAATCCGATGGGAGGACGGCTTGGCCGATTTGGGTGAGAGGGTTTAAGGCTACTCAAACCTATAAGCATCCCAATCCGATGGGAGGACGGCTTGGCCGATTTGGGTGAGAGGGTTTAAGGCTACTCAAACCTATAAGCATCCCAATCCGATGGGAGGACGGCTTGGCCGATTTGGGTGAGAGGGTTTAAGGCTACTCAAACCTATAAGCATCCCAATCCGATGGGAGGACGGCTTGGCCGATTTGGGTGAGAGGGTTTAAGGCTACTCAAACCTATAAGCATCCCAATCCGATGGGAGGACGGCTTGGCCGATTTGGGTGAGAGGGTTTAAGGCTACTCAAACCTATAAGCATCCCAATCCGATGGGAGGACGGCTTGGCCGATTTGGGTGAGAGGGTTTAAGGCTACTCAAACCTATAAGCATCCCAATCCGATGGGAGGACGGCTTGGCCGATTTGGGTGAGAGGGTTTAAGGCTACTCAAACCTATAAGCATCCCAATCCGATGGGAGGACGGCTTGGCCGATTTGGGTGAGAGGGTTTAAGGCTACTCAAACCTATAAGCATCCCAATCCGATGGGAGGACGGCTTGGCCGATTTGGGTGAGAGGGTTTAAGGCTACTCAAACCTATAAGCATCCCAATCCGATGGGAGGACGGCTTGGCCGATTTGGGTGAGAGGGTTTAAGGCTACTCAAACCTATAAGCATCCCAATCCGATGGGAGGACGGCTTGGCCGATTTGGGTGAGAGGGTTTAAGGCTACTCAAACCTATAAGCATCCCAATCCGATGGGAGGACGGCTTGGCCGATTTGGGTGAGAGGGTTTAAGGCTACTCAAACCTATAAGCATCCCAATCCGATGGGAGGACGGCTTGGCCGATTTGGGTGAGAGGGTTTAAGGCTACTCAAACCTATAAGCATCCCAATCCGATGGGAGGACGGCTTGGCCGATTTGGGTGAGAGGGTTTAAGGCTACTCAAACCTATAAGCATCCCAATCCGATGGGAGGACGGCTTGGCCGATTTGGGTGAGAGGGTTTAAGGCTACTCAAACCTATAAGCATCCCAATCCGATGGGAGGACGGCTTGGCCGATTTGGGTGAGAGGGTTTAAGGCTACTCAAACCTATAAGCATCCCAATCCGATGGGAGGACGGCTTGGCCGATTTGGGTGAGAGGGTTTAAGGCTACTCAAACCTATAAGCATCCCAATCCGATGGGAGGACGGCTTGGCCGATTTGGGTGAGAGGGTTTAAGGCTACTCAAACCTATAAGCATCCCAATCCGATGGGAGGACGGCTTGGCCGATTTGGGTGAGAGGGTTTAAGGCTACTCAAACCTATAAGCATCCCAATCCGATGGGAGGACGGCTTGGCCGATTTGGGTGAGAGGGTTTAAGGCTACTCAAACCTATAAGCATCCCAATCCGATGGGAGGACGGCTTGGCCGATTTGGGTGAGAGGGTTTAAGGCTACTCAAACCTATAAGCATCCCAATCCGATGGGAGGACGGCTTGGCCGATTTGGGTGAGAGGGTTTAAGGCTACTCAAACCTATAAGCATCCCAATCCGATGGGAGGACGGCTTGGCCGATTTGGGTGAGAGGGTTTAAGGCTACTCAAACCTATAAGCATCCCAATCCGATGGGAGGACGGCTTGGCCGATTTGGGTGAGAGGGTTTAAGGCTACTCAAACCTATAAGCATCCCAATCCGATGGGAGGACGGCTTGGCCGATTTGGGTGAGAGGGTTTAAGGCTACTCAAACCTATAAGCATCCCAATCCGATGGGAGGACGGCTTGGCCGATTTGGGTGAGAGGGTTTAAGGCTACTCAAACCTATAAGCATCCCAATCCGATGGGAGGACGGCTTGGCCGATTTGGGTGAGAGGGTTTAAGGCTACTCAAACCTATAAGCATCCCAATCCGATGGGAGGACGGCTTGGCCGATTTGGGTGAGAGGGTTTAAGGCTACTCAAACCTATAAGCATCCCAATCCGATGGGAGGACGGCTTGGCCGATTTGGGTGAGAGGGTTTAAGGCTACTCAAACCTATAAGCATCCCAATCCGATGGGAGGACGGCTTGGCCGATTTGGGTGAGAGGGTTTAAGGCTACTCAAACCTATAAGCATCCCAATCCGATGGGAGGACGGCTTGGCCGATTTGGGTGAGAGGGTTTAAGGCTACTCAAACCTATAAGCATCCCAATCCGATGGGAGGACGGCTTGGCCGATTTGGGTGAGAGGGTTTAAGGCTACTCAAACCTATAAGCATCCCAATCCGATGGGAGGACGGCTTGGCCGATTTGGGTGAGAGGGTTTAAGGCTACTCAAACCTATAAGCATCCCAATCCGATGGGAGGACGGCTTGGCCGATTTGGGTGAGAGGGTTTAAGGCTACTCAAACCTATAAGCATCCCAATCCGATGGGAGGACGGCTTGGCCGATTTGGGTGAGAGGGTTTAAGGCTACTCAAACCTATAAGCATCCCAATCCGATGGGAGGACGGCTTGGCCGATTTGGGTGAGAGGGTTTAAGGCTACTCAAACCTATAAGCATCCCAATCCGATGGGAGGACGGCTTGGCCGATTTGGGTGAGAGGGTTTAAGGCTACTCAAACCTATAAGCATCCCAATCCGATGGGAGGACGGCTTGGCCGATTTGGGTGAGAGGGTTTAAGGCTACTCAAACCTATAAGCATCCCAATCCGATGGGAGGACGGCTTGGCCGATTTGGGTGAGAGGGTTTAAGGCTACTCAAACCTATAAGCATCCCAATCCGATGGGAGGACGGCTTGGCCGATTTGGGTGAGAGGGTTTAAGGCTACTCAAACCTATAAGCATCCCAATCCGATGGGAGGACGGCTTGGCCGATTTGGGTGAGAGGGTTTAAGGCTACTCAAACCTATAAGCATCCCAATCCGATGGGAGGACGGCTTGGCCGATTTGGGTGAGAGGGTTTAAGGCTACTCAAACCTATAAGCATCCCAATCCGATGGGAGGACGGCTTGGCCGATTTGGGTGAGAGGGTTTAAGGCTACTCAAACCTATAAGCATCCCAATCCGATGGGAGGACGGCTTGGCCGATTTGGGTGAGAGGGTTTAAGGCTACTCAAACCTATAAGCATCCCAATCCGATGGGAGGACGGCTTGGCCGATTTGGGTGAGAGGGTTTAAGGCTACTCAAACCTATAAGCATCCCAATCCGATGGGAGGACGGCTTGGCCGATTTGGGTGAGAGGGTTTAAGGCTACTCAAACCTATAAGCATCCCAATCCGATGGGAGGACGGCTTGGCCGATTTGGGTGAGAGGGTTTAAGGCTACTCAAACCTATAAGCATCCCAATCCGATGGGAGGACGGCTTGGCCGATTTGGGTGAGAGGGTTTAAGGCTACTCAAACCTATAAGCATCCCAATCCGATGGGAGGACGGCTTGGCCGATTTGGGTGAGAGGGTTTAAGGCTACTCAAACCTATAAGCATCCCAATCCGATGGGAGGACGGCTTGGCCGATTTGGGTGAGAGGGTTTAAGGCTACTCAAACCTATAAGCATCCCAATCCGATGGGAGGACGGCTTGGCCGATTTGGGTGAGAGGGTTTAAGGCTACTCAAACCTATAAGCATCCCAATCCGATGGGAGGACGGCTTGGCCGATTTGGGTGAGAGGGTTTAAGGCTACTCAAACCTATAAGCATCCCAATCCGATGGGAGGACGGCTTGGCCGATTTGGGTGAGAGGGTTTAAGGCTACTCAAACCTATAAGCATCCCAATCCGATGGGAGGACGGCTTGGCCGATTTGGGTGAGAGGGTTTAAGGCTACTCAAACCTATAAGCATCCCAATCCGATGGGAGGACGGCTTGGCCGATTTGGGTGAGAGGGTTTAAGGCTACTCAAACCTATAAGCATCCCAATCCGATGGGAGGACGGCTTGGCCGATTTGGGTGAGAGGGTTTAAGGCTACTCAAACCTATAAGCATCCCAATCCGATGGGAGGACGGCTTGGCCGATTTGGGTGAGAGGGTTTAAGGCTACTCAAACCTATAAGCATCCCAATCCGATGGGAGGACGGCTTGGCCGATTTGGGTGAGAGGGTTTAAGGCTACTCAAACCTATAAGCATCCCAATCCGATGGGAGGACGGCTTGGCCGATTTGGGTGAGAGGGTTTAAGGCTACTCAAACCTATAAGCATCCCAATCCGATGGGAGGACGGCTTGGCCGATTTGGGTGAGAGGGTTTAAGGCTACTCAAACCTATAAGCATCCCAATCCGATGGGAGGACGGCTTGGCCGATTTGGGTGAGAGGGTTTAAGGCTACTCAAACCTATAAGCATCCCAATCCGATGGGAGGACGGCTTGGCCGATTTGGGTGAGAGGGTTTAAGGCTACTCAAACCTATAAGCATCCCAATCCGATGGGAGGACGGCTTGGCCGATTTGGGTGAGAGGGTTTAAGGCTACTCAAACCTATAAGCATCCCAATCCGATGGGAGGACGGCTTGGCCGATTTGGGTGAGAGGGTTTAAGGCTACTCAAACCTATAAGCATCCCAATCCGATGGGAGGACGGCTTGGCCGATTTGGGTGAGAGGGTTTAAGGCTACTCAAACCTATAAGCATCCCAATCCGATGGGAGGACGGCTTGGCCGATTTGGGTGAGAGGGTTTAAGGCTACTCAAACCTATAAGCATCCCAATCCGATGGGAGGACGGCTTGGCCGATTTGGGTGAGAGGGTTTAAGGCTACTCAAACCTATAAGCATCCCAATCCGATGGGAGGACGGCTTGGCCGATTTGGGTGAGAGGGTTTAAGGCTACTCAAACCTATAAGCATCCCAATCCGATGGGAGGACGGCTTGGCCGATTTGGGTGAGAGGGTTTAAGGCTACTCAAACCTATAAGCATCCCAATCCGATGGGAGGACGGCTTGGCCGATTTGGGTGAGAGGGTTTAAGGCTACTCAAACCTATAAGCATCCCAATCCGATGGGAGGACGGCTTGGCCGATTTGGGTGAGAGGGTTTAAGGCTACTCAAACCTATAAGCATCCCAATCCGATGGGAGGACGGCTTGGCCGATTTGGGTGAGAGGGTTTAAGGCTACTCAAACCTATAAGCATCCCAATCCGATGGGAGGACGGCTTGGCCGATTTGGGTGAGAGGGTTTAAGGCTACTCAAACCTATAAGCATCCCAATCCGATGGGAGGACGGCTTGGCCGATTTGGGTGAGAGGGTTTAAGGCTACTCAAACCTATAAGCATCCCAATCCGATGGGAGGACGGCTTGGCCGATTTGGGTGAGAGGGTTTAAGGCTACTCAAACCTATAAGCATCCCAATCCGATGGGAGGACGGCTTGGCCGATTTGGGTGAGAGGGTTTAAGGCTACTCAAACCTATAAGCATCCCAATCCGATGGGAGGACGGCTTGGCCGATTTGGGTGAGAGGGTTTAAGGCTACTCAAACCTATAAGCATCCCAATCCGATGGGAGGACGGCTTGGCCGATTTGGGTGAGAGGGTTTAAGGCTACTCAAACCTATAAGCATCCCAATCCGATGGGAGGACGGCTTGGCCGATTTGGGTGAGAGGGTTTAAGGCTACTCAAACCTATAAGCATCCCAATCCGATGGGAGGACGGCTTGGCCGATTTGGGTGAGAGGGTTTAAGGCTACTCAAACCTATAAGCATCCCAATCCGATGGGAGGACGGCTTGGCCGATTTGGGTGAGAGGGTTTAAGGCTACTCAAACCTATAAGCATCCCAATCCGATGGGAGGACGGCTTGGCCGATTTGGGTGAGAGGGTTTAAGGCTACTCAAACCTATAAGCATCCCAATCCGATGGGAGGACGGCTTGGCCGATTTGGGTGAGAGGGTTTAAGGCTACTCAAACCTATAAGCATCCCAATCCGATGGGAGGACGGCTTGGCCGATTTGGGTGAGAGGGTTTAAGGCTACTCAAACCTATAAGCATCCCAATCCGATGGGAGGACGGCTTGGCCGATTTGGGTGAGAGGGTTTAAGGCTACTCAAACCTATAAGCATCCCAATCCGATGGGAGGACGGCTTGGCCGATTTGGGTGAGAGGGTTTAAGGCTACTCAAACCTATAAGCATCCCAATCCGATGGGAGGACGGCTTGGCCGATTTGGGTGAGAGGGTTTAAGGCTACTCAAACCTATAAGCATCCCAATCCGATGGGAGGACGGCTTGGCCGATTTGGGTGAGAGGGTTTAAGGCTACTCAAACCTATAAGCATCCCAATCCGATGGGAGGACGGCTTGGCCGATTTGGGTGAGAGGGTTTAAGGCTACTCAAACCTATAAGCATCCCAATCCGATGGGAGGACGGCTTGGCCGATTTGGGTGAGAGGGTTTAAGGCTACTCAAACCTATAAGCATCCCAATCCGATGGGAGGACGGCTTGGCCGATTTGGGTGAGAGGGTTTAAGGCTACTCAAACCTATAAGCATCCCAATCCGATGGGAGGACGGCTTGGCCGATTTGGGTGAGAGGGTTTAAGGCTACTCAAACCTATAAGCATCCCAATCCGATGGGAGGACGGCTTGGCCGATTTGGGTGAGAGGGTTTAAGGCTACTCAAACCTATAAGCATCCCAATCCGATGGGAGGACGGCTTGGCCGATTTGGGTGAGAGGGTTTAAGGCTACTCAAACCTATAAGCATCCCAATCCGATGGGAGGACGGCTTGGCCGATTTGGGTGAGAGGGTTTAAGGCTACTCAAACCTATAAGCATCCCAATCCGATGGGAGGACGGCTTGGCCGATTTGGGTGAGAGGGTTTAAGGCTACTCAAACCTATAAGCATCCCAATCCGATGGGAGGACGGCTTGGCCGATTTGGGTGAGAGGGTTTAAGGCTACTCAAACCTATAAGCATCCCAATCCGATGGGAGGACGGCTTGGCCGATTTGGGTGAGAGGGTTTAAGGCTACTCAAACCTATAAGCATCCCAATCCGATGGGAGGACGGCTTGGCCGATTTGGGTGAGAGGGTTTAAGGCTACTCAAACCTATAAGCATCCCAATCCGATGGGAGGACGGCTTGGCCGATTTGGGTGAGAGGGTTTAAGGCTACTCAAACCTATAAGCATCCCAATCCGATGGGAGGACGGCTTGGCCGATTTGGGTGAGAGGGTTTAAGGCTACTCAAACCTATAAGCATCCCAATCCGATGGGAGGACGGCTTGGCCGATTTGGGTGAGAGGGTTTAAGGCTACTCAAACCTATAAGCATCCCAATCCGATGGGAGGACGGCTTGGCCGATTTGGGTGAGAGGGTTTAAGGCTACTCAAACCTATAAGCATCCCAATCCGATGGGAGGACGGCTTGGCCGATTTGGGTGAGAGGGTTTAAGGCTACTCAAACCTATAAGCATCCCAATCCGATGGGAGGACGGCTTGGCCGATTTGGGTGAGAGGGTTTAAGGCTACTCAAACCTATAAGCATCCCAATCCGATGGGAGGACGGCTTGGCCGATTTGGGTGAGAGGGTTTAAGGCTACTCAAACCTATAAGCATCCCAATCCGATGGGAGGACGGCTTGGCCGATTTGGGTGAGAGGGTTTAAGGCTACTCAAACCTATAAGCATCCCAATCCGATGGGAGGACGGCTTGGCCGATTTGGGTGAGAGGGTTTAAGGCTACTCAAACCTATAAGCATCCCAATCCGATGGGAGGACGGCTTGGCCGATTTGGGTGAGAGGGTTTAAGGCTACTCAAACCTATAAGCATCCCAATCCGATGGGAGGACGGCTTGGCCGATTTGGGTGAGAGGGTTTAAGGCTACTCAAACCTATAAGCATCCCAATCCGATGGGAGGACGGCTTGGCCGATTTGGGTGAGAGGGTTTAAGGCTACTCAAACCTATAAGCATCCCAATCCGATGGGAGGACGGCTTGGCCGATTTGGGTGAGAGGGTTTAAGGCTACTCAAACCTATAAGCATCCCAATCCGATGGGAGGACGGCTTGGCCGATTTGGGTGAGAGGGTTTAAGGCTACTCAAACCTATAAGCATCCCAATCCGATGGGAGGACGGCTTGGCCGATTTGGGTGAGAGGGTTTAAGGCTACTCAAACCTATAAGCATCCCAATCCGATGGGAGGACGGCTTGGCCGATTTGGGTGAGAGGGTTTAAGGCTACTCAAACCTATAAGCATCCCAATCCGATGGGAGGACGGCTTGGCCGATTTGGGTGAGAGGGTTTAAGGCTACTCAAACCTATAAGCATCCCAATCCGATGGGAGGACGGCTTGGCCGATTTGGGTGAGAGGGTTTAAGGCTACTCAAACCTATAAGCATCCCAATCCGATGGGAGGACGGCTTGGCCGATTTGGGTGAGAGGGTTTAAGGCTACTCAAACCTATAAGCATCCCAATCCGATGGGAGGACGGCTTGGCCGATTTGGGTGAGAGGGTTTAAGGCTACTCAAACCTATAAGCATCCCAATCCGATGGGAGGACGGCTTGGCCGATTTGGGTGAGAGGGTTTAAGGCTACTCAAACCTATAAGCATCCCAATCCGATGGGAGGACGGCTTGGCCGATTTGGGTGAGAGGGTTTAAGGCTACTCAAACCTATAAGCATCCCAATCCGATGGGAGGACGGCTTGGCCGATTTGGGTGAGAGGGTTTAAGGCTACTCAAACCTATAAGCATCCCAATCCGATGGGAGGACGGCTTGGCCGATTTGGGTGAGAGGGTTTAAGGCTACTCAAACCTATAAGCATCCCAATCCGATGGGAGGACGGCTTGGCCGATTTGGGTGAGAGGGTTTAAGGCTACTCAAACCTATAAGCATCCCAATCCGATGGGAGGACGGCTTGGCCGATTTGGGTGAGAGGGTTTAAGGCTACTCAAACCTATAAGCATCCCAATCCGATGGGAGGACGGCTTGGCCGATTTGGGTGAGAGGGTTTAAGGCTACTCAAACCTATAAGCATCCCAATCCGATGGGAGGACGGCTTGGCCGATTTGGGTGAGAGGGTTTAAGGCTACTCAAACCTATAAGCATCCCAATCCGATGGGAGGACGGCTTGGCCGATTTGGGTGAGAGGGTTTAAGGCTACTCAAACCTATAAGCATCCCAATCCGATGGGAGGACGGCTTGGCCGATTTGGGTGAGAGGGTTTAAGGCTACTCAAACCTATAAGCATCCCAATCCGATGGGAGGACGGCTTGGCCGATTTGGGTGAGAGGGTTTAAGGCTACTCAAACCTATAAGCATCCCAATCCGATGGGAGGACGGCTTGGCCGATTTGGGTGAGAGGGTTTAAGGCTACTCAAACCTATAAGCATCCCAATCCGATGGGAGGACGGCTTGGCCGATTTGGGTGAGAGGGTTTAAGGCTACTCAAACCTATAAGCATCCCAATCCGATGGGAGGACGGCTTGGCCGATTTGGGTGAGAGGGTTTAAGGCTACTCAAACCTATAAGCATCCCAATCCGATGGGAGGACGGCTTGGCCGATTTGGGTGAGAGGGTTTAAGGCTACTCAAACCTATAAGCATCCCAATCCGATGGGAGGACGGCTTGGCCGATTTGGGTGAGAGGGTTTAAGGCTACTCAAACCTATAAGCATCCCAATCCGATGGGAGGACGGCTTGGCCGATTTGGGTGAGAGGGTTTAAGGCTACTCAAACCTATAAGCATCCCAATCCGATGGGAGGACGGCTTGGCCGATTTGGGTGAGAGGGTTTAAGGCTACTCAAACCTATAAGCATCCCAATCCGATGGGAGGACGGCTTGGCCGATTTGGGTGAGAGGGTTTAAGGCTACTCAAACCTATAAGCATCCCAATCCGATGGGAGGACGGCTTGGCCGATTTGGGTGAGAGGGTTTAAGGCTACTCAAACCTATAAGCATCCCAATCCGATGGGAGGACGGCTTGGCCGATTTGGGTGAGAGGGTTTAAGGCTACTCAAACCTATAAGCATCCCAATCCGATGGGAGGACGGCTTGGCCGATTTGGGTGAGAGGGTTTAAGGCTACTCAAACCTATAAGCATCCCAATCCGATGGGAGGACGGCTTGGCCGATTTGGGTGAGAGGGTTTAAGGCTACTCAAACCTATAAGCATCCCAATCCGATGGGAGGACGGCTTGGCCGATTTGGGTGAGAGGGTTTAAGGCTACTCAAACCTATAAGCATCCCAATCCGATGGGAGGACGGCTTGGCCGATTTGGGTGAGAGGGTTTAAGGCTACTCAAACCTATAAGCATCCCAATCCGATGGGAGGACGGCTTGGCCGATTTGGGTGAGAGGGTTTAAGGCTACTCAAACCTATAAGCATCCCAATCCGATGGGAGGACGGCTTGGCCGATTTGGGTGAGAGGGTTTAAGGCTACTCAAACCTATAAGCATCCCAATCCGATGGGAGGACGGCTTGGCCGATTTGGGTGAGAGGGTTTAAGGCTACTCAAACCTATAAGCATCCCAATCCGATGGGAGGACGGCTTGGCCGATTTGGGTGAGAGGGTTTAAGGCTACTCAAACCTATAAGCATCCCAATCCGATGGGAGGACGGCTTGGCCGATTTGGGTGAGAGGGTTTAAGGCTACTCAAACCTATAAGCATCCCAATCCGATGGGAGGACGGCTTGGCCGATTTGGGTGAGAGGGTTTAAGGCTACTCAAACCTATAAGCATCCCAATCCGATGGGAGGACGGCTTGGCCGATTTGGGTGAGAGGGTTTAAGGCTACTCAAACCTATAAGCATCCCAATCCGATGGGAGGACGGCTTGGCCGATTTGGGTGAGAGGGTTTAAGGCTACTCAAACCTATAAGCATCCCAATCCGATGGGAGGACGGCTTGGCCGATTTGGGTGAGAGGGTTTAAGGCTACTCAAACCTATAAGCATCCCAATCCGATGGGAGGACGGCTTGGCCGATTTGGGTGAGAGGGTTTAAGGCTACTCAAACCTATAAGCATCCCAATCCGATGGGAGGACGGCTTGGCCGATTTGGGTGAGAGGGTTTAAGGCTACTCAAACCTATAAGCATCCCAATCCGATGGGAGGACGGCTTGGCCGATTTGGGTGAGAGGGTTTAAGGCTACTCAAACCTATAAGCATCCCAATCCGATGGGAGGACGGCTTGGCCGATTTGGGTGAGAGGGTTTAAGGCTACTCAAACCTATAAGCATCCCAATCCGATGGGAGGACGGCTTGGCCGATTTGGGTGAGAGGGTTTAAGGCTACTCAAACCTATAAGCATCCCAATCCGATGGGAGGACGGCTTGGCCGATTTGGGTGAGAGGGTTTAAGGCTACTCAAACCTATAAGCATCCCAATCCGATGGGAGGACGGCTTGGCCGATTTGGGTGAGAGGGTTTAAGGCTACTCAAACCTATAAGCATCCCAATCCGATGGGAGGACGGCTTGGCCGATTTGGGTGAGAGGGTTTAAGGCTACTCAAACCTATAAGCATCCCAATCCGATGGGAGGACGGCTTGGCCGATTTGGGTGAGAGGGTTTAAGGCTACTCAAACCTATAAGCATCCCAATCCGATGGGAGGACGGCTTGGCCGATTTGGGTGAGAGGGTTTAAGGCTACTCAAACCTATAAGCATCCCAATCCGATGGGAGGACGGCTTGGCCGATTTGGGTGAGAGGGTTTAAGGCTACTCAAACCTATAAGCATCCCAATCCGATGGGAGGACGGCTTGGCCGATTTGGGTGAGAGGGTTTAAGGCTACTCAAACCTATAAGCATCCCAATCCGATGGGAGGACGGCTTGGCCGATTTGGGTGAGAGGGTTTAAGGCTACTCAAACCTATAAGCATCCCAATCCGATGGGAGGACGGCTTGGCCGATTTGGGTGAGAGGGTTTAAGGCTACTCAAACCTATAAGCATCCCAATCCGATGGGAGGACGGCTTGGCCGATTTGGGTGAGAGGGTTTAAGGCTACTCAAACCTATAAGCATCCCAATCCGATGGGAGGACGGCTTGGCCGATTTGGGTGAGAGGGTTTAAGGCTACTCAAACCTATAAGCATCCCAATCCGATGGGAGGACGGCTTGGCCGATTTGGGTGAGAGGGTTTAAGGCTACTCAAACCTATAAGCATCCCAATCCGATGGGAGGACGGCTTGGCCGATTTGGGTGAGAGGGTTTAAGGCTACTCAAACCTATAAGCATCCCAATCCGATGGGAGGACGGCTTGGCCGATTTGGGTGAGAGGGTTTAAGGCTACTCAAACCTATAAGCATCCCAATCCGATGGGAGGACGGCTTGGCCGATTTGGGTGAGAGGGTTTAAGGCTACTCAAACCTATAAGCATCCCAATCCGATGGGAGGACGGCTTGGCCGATTTGGGTGAGAGGGTTTAAGGCTACTCAAACCTATAAGCATCCCAATCCGATGGGAGGACGGCTTGGCCGATTTGGGTGAGAGGGTTTAAGGCTACTCAAACCTATAAGCATCCCAATCCGATGGGAGGACGGCTTGGCCGATTTGGGTGAGAGGGTTTAAGGCTACTCAAACCTATAAGCATCCCAATCCGATGGGAGGACGGCTTGGCCGATTTGGGTGAGAGGGTTTAAGGCTACTCAAACCTATAAGCATCCCAATCCGATGGGAGGACGGCTTGGCCGATTTGGGTGAGAGGGTTTAAGGCTACTCAAACCTATAAGCATCCCAATCCGATGGGAGGACGGCTTGGCCGATTTGGGTGAGAGGGTTTAAGGCTACTCAAACCTATAAGCATCCCAATCCGATGGGAGGACGGCTTGGCCGATTTGGGTGAGAGGGTTTAAGGCTACTCAAACCTATAAGCATCCCAATCCGATGGGAGGACGGCTTGGCCGATTTGGGTGAGAGGGTTTAAGGCTACTCAAACCTATAAGCATCCCAATCCGATGGGAGGACGGCTTGGCCGATTTGGGTGAGAGGGTTTAAGGCTACTCAAACCTATAAGCATCCCAATCCGATGGGAGGACGGCTTGGCCGATTTGGGTGAGAGGGTTTAAGGCTACTCAAACCTATAAGCATCCCAATCCGATGGGAGGACGGCTTGGCCGATTTGGGTGAGAGGGTTTAAGGCTACTCAAACCTATAAGCATCCCAATCCGATGGGAGGACGGCTTGGCCGATTTGGGTGAGAGGGTTTAAGGCTACTCAAACCTATAAGCATCCCAATCCGATGGGAGGACGGCTTGGCCGATTTGGGTGAGAGGGTTTAAGGCTACTCAAACCTATAAGCATCCCAATCCGATGGGAGGACGGCTTGGCCGATTTGGGTGAGAGGGTTTAAGGCTACTCAAACCTATAAGCATCCCAATCCGATGGGAGGACGGCTTGGCCGATTTGGGTGAGAGGGTTTAAGGCTACTCAAACCTATAAGCATCCCAATCCGATGGGAGGACGGCTTGGCCGATTTGGGTGAGAGGGTTTAAGGCTACTCAAACCTATAAGCATCCCAATCCGATGGGAGGACGGCTTGGCCGATTTGGGTGAGAGGGTTTAAGGCTACTCAAACCTATAAGCATCCCAATCCGATGGGAGGACGGCTTGGCCGATTTGGGTGAGAGGGTTTAAGGCTACTCAAACCTATAAGCATCCCAATCCGATGGGAGGACGGCTTGGCCGATTTGGGTGAGAGGGTTTAAGGCTACTCAAACCTATAAGCATCCCAATCCGATGGGAGGACGGCTTGGCCGATTTGGGTGAGAGGGTTTAAGGCTACTCAAACCTATAAGCATCCCAATCCGATGGGAGGACGGCTTGGCCGATTTGGGTGAGAGGGTTTAAGGCTACTCAAACCTATAAGCATCCCAATCCGATGGGAGGACGGCTTGGCCGATTTGGGTGAGAGGGTTTAAGGCTACTCAAACCTATAAGCATCCCAATCCGATGGGAGGACGGCTTGGCCGATTTGGGTGAGAGGGTTTAAGGCTACTCAAACCTATAAGCATCCCAATCCGATGGGAGGACGGCTTGGCCGATTTGGGTGAGAGGGTTTAAGGCTACTCAAACCTATAAGCATCCCAATCCGATGGGAGGACGGCTTGGCCGATTTGGGTGAGAGGGTTTAAGGCTACTCAAACCTATAAGCATCCCAATCCGATGGGAGGACGGCTTGGCCGATTTGGGTGAGAGGGTTTAAGGCTACTCAAACCTATAAGCATCCCAATCCGATGGGAGGACGGCTTGGCCGATTTGGGTGAGAGGGTTTAAGGCTACTCAAACCTATAAGCATCCCAATCCGATGGGAGGACGGCTTGGCCGATTTGGGTGAGAGGGTTTAAGGCTACTCAAACCTATAAGCATCCCAATCCGATGGGAGGACGGCTTGGCCGATTTGGGTGAGAGGGTTTAAGGCTACTCAAACCTATAAGCATCCCAATCCGATGGGAGGACGGCTTGGCCGATTTGGGTGAGAGGGTTTAAGGCTACTCAAACCTATAAGCATCCCAATCCGATGGGAGGACGGCTTGGCCGATTTGGGTGAGAGGGTTTAAGGCTACTCAAACCTATAAGCATCCCAATCCGATGGGAGGACGGCTTGGCCGATTTGGGTGAGAGGGTTTAAGGCTACTCAAACCTATAAGCATCCCAATCCGATGGGAGGACGGCTTGGCCGATTTGGGTGAGAGGGTTTAAGGCTACTCAAACCTATAAGCATCCCAATCCGATGGGAGGACGGCTTGGCCGATTTGGGTGAGAGGGTTTAAGGCTACTCAAACCTATAAGCATCCCAATCCGATGGGAGGACGGCTTGGCCGATTTGGGTGAGAGGGTTTAAGGCTACTCAAACCTATAAGCATCCCAATCCGATGGGAGGACGGCTTGGCCGATTTGGGTGAGAGGGTTTAAGGCTACTCAAACCTATAAGCATCCCAATCCGATGGGAGGACGGCTTGGCCGATTTGGGTGAGAGGGTTTAAGGCTACTCAAACCTATAAGCATCCCAATCCGATGGGAGGACGGCTTGGCCGATTTGGGTGAGAGGGTTTAAGGCTACTCAAACCTATAAGCATCCCAATCCGATGGGAGGACGGCTTGGCCGATTTGGGTGAGAGGGTTTAAGGCTACTCAAACCTATAAGCATCCCAATCCGATGGGAGGACGGCTTGGCCGATTTGGGTGAGAGGGTTTAAGGCTACTCAAACCTATAAGCATCCCAATCCGATGGGAGGACGGCTTGGCCGATTTGGGTGAGAGGGTTTAAGGCTACTCAAACCTATAAGCATCCCAATCCGATGGGAGGACGGCTTGGCCGATTTGGGTGAGAGGGTTTAAGGCTACTCAAACCTATAAGCATCCCAATCCGATGGGAGGACGGCTTGGCCGATTTGGGTGAGAGGGTTTAAGGCTACTCAAACCTATAAGCATCCCAATCCGATGGGAGGACGGCTTGGCCGATTTGGGTGAGAGGGTTTAAGGCTACTCAAACCTATAAGCATCCCAATCCGATGGGAGGACGGCTTGGCCGATTTGGGTGAGAGGGTTTAAGGCTACTCAAACCTATAAGCATCCCAATCCGATGGGAGGACGGCTTGGCCGATTTGGGTGAGAGGGTTTAAGGCTACTCAAACCTATAAGCATCCCAATCCGATGGGAGGACGGCTTGGCCGATTTGGGTGAGAGGGTTTAAGGCTACTCAAACCTATAAGCATCCCAATCCGATGGGAGGACGGCTTGGCCGATTTGGGTGAGAGGGTTTAAGGCTACTCAAACCTATAAGCATCCCAATCCGATGGGAGGACGGCTTGGCCGATTTGGGTGAGAGGGTTTAAGGCTACTCAAACCTATAAGCATCCCAATCCGATGGGAGGACGGCTTGGCCGATTTGGGTGAGAGGGTTTAAGGCTACTCAAACCTATAAGCATCCCAATCCGATGGGAGGACGGCTTGGCCGATTTGGGTGAGAGGGTTTAAGGCTACTCAAACCTATAAGCATCCCAATCCGATGGGAGGACGGCTTGGCCGATTTGGGTGAGAGGGTTTAAGGCTACTCAAACCTATAAGCATCCCAATCCGATGGGAGGACGGCTTGGCCGATTTGGGTGAGAGGGTTTAAGGCTACTCAAACCTATAAGCATCCCAATCCGATGGGAGGACGGCTTGGCCGATTTGGGTGAGAGGGTTTAAGGCTACTCAAACCTATAAGCATCCCAATCCGATGGGAGGACGGCTTGGCCGATTTGGGTGAGAGGGTTTAAGGCTACTCAAACCTATAAGCATCCCAATCCGATGGGAGGACGGCTTGGCCGATTTGGGTGAGAGGGTTTAAGGCTACTCAAACCTATAAGCATCCCAATCCGATGGGAGGACGGCTTGGCCGATTTGGGTGAGAGGGTTTAAGGCTACTCAAACCTATAAGCATCCCAATCCGATGGGAGGACGGCTTGGCCGATTTGGGTGAGAGGGTTTAAGGCTACTCAAACCTATAAGCATCCCAATCCGATGGGAGGACGGCTTGGCCGATTTGGGTGAGAGGGTTTAAGGCTACTCAAACCTATAAGCATCCCAATCCGATGGGAGGACGGCTTGGCCGATTTGGGTGAGAGGGTTTAAGGCTACTCAAACCTATAAGCATCCCAATCCGATGGGAGGACGGCTTGGCCGATTTGGGTGAGAGGGTTTAAGGCTACTCAAACCTATAAGCATCCCAATCCGATGGGAGGACGGCTTGGCCGATTTGGGTGAGAGGGTTTAAGGCTACTCAAACCTATAAGCATCCCAATCCGATGGGAGGACGGCTTGGCCGATTTGGGTGAGAGGGTTTAAGGCTACTCAAACCTATAAGCATCCCAATCCGATGGGAGGACGGCTTGGCCGATTTGGGTGAGAGGGTTTAAGGCTACTCAAACCTATAAGCATCCCAATCCGATGGGAGGACGGCTTGGCCGATTTGGGTGAGAGGGTTTAAGGCTACTCAAACCTATAAGCATCCCAATCCGATGGGAGGACGGCTTGGCCGATTTGGGTGAGAGGGTTTAAGGCTACTCAAACCTATAAGCATCCCAATCCGATGGGAGGACGGCTTGGCCGATTTGGGTGAGAGGGTTTAAGGCTACTCAAACCTATAAGCATCCCAATCCGATGGGAGGACGGCTTGGCCGATTTGGGTGAGAGGGTTTAAGGCTACTCAAACCTATAAGCATCCCAATCCGATGGGAGGACGGCTTGGCCGATTTGGGTGAGAGGGTTTAAGGCTACTCAAACCTATAAGCATCCCAATCCGATGGGAGGACGGCTTGGCCGATTTGGGTGAGAGGGTTTAAGGCTACTCAAACCTATAAGCATCCCAATCCGATGGGAGGACGGCTTGGCCGATTTGGGTGAGAGGGTTTAAGGCTACTCAAACCTATAAGCATCCCAATCCGATGGGAGGACGGCTTGGCCGATTTGGGTGAGAGGGTTTAAGGCTACTCAAACCTATAAGCATCCCAATCCGATGGGAGGACGGCTTGGCCGATTTGGGTGAGAGGGTTTAAGGCTACTCAAACCTATAAGCATCCCAATCCGATGGGAGGACGGCTTGGCCGATTTGGGTGAGAGGGTTTAAGGCTACTCAAACCTATAAGCATCCCAATCCGATGGGAGGACGGCTTGGCCGATTTGGGTGAGAGGGTTTAAGGCTACTCAAACCTATAAGCATCCCAATCCGATGGGAGGACGGCTTGGCCGATTTGGGTGAGAGGGTTTAAGGCTACTCAAACCTATAAGCATCCCAATCCGATGGGAGGACGGCTTGGCCGATTTGGGTGAGAGGGTTTAAGGCTACTCAAACCTATAAGCATCCCAATCCGATGGGAGGACGGCTTGGCCGATTTGGGTGAGAGGGTTTAAGGCTACTCAAACCTATAAGCATCCCAATCCGATGGGAGGACGGCTTGGCCGATTTGGGTGAGAGGGTTTAAGGCTACTCAAACCTATAAGCATCCCAATCCGATGGGAGGACGGCTTGGCCGATTTGGGTGAGAGGGTTTAAGGCTACTCAAACCTATAAGCATCCCAATCCGATGGGAGGACGGCTTGGCCGATTTGGGTGAGAGGGTTTAAGGCTACTCAAACCTATAAGCATCCCAATCCGATGGGAGGACGGCTTGGCCGATTTGGGTGAGAGGGTTTAAGGCTACTCAAACCTATAAGCATCCCAATCCGATGGGAGGACGGCTTGGCCGATTTGGGTGAGAGGGTTTAAGGCTACTCAAACCTATAAGCATCCCAATCCGATGGGAGGACGGCTTGGCCGATTTGGGTGAGAGGGTTTAAGGCTACTCAAACCTATAAGCATCCCAATCCGATGGGAGGACGGCTTGGCCGATTTGGGTGAGAGGGTTTAAGGCTACTCAAACCTATAAGCATCCCAATCCGATGGGAGGACGGCTTGGCCGATTTGGGTGAGAGGGTTTAAGGCTACTCAAACCTATAAGCATCCCAATCCGATGGGAGGACGGCTTGGCCGATTTGGGTGAGAGGGTTTAAGGCTACTCAAACCTATAAGCATCCCAATCCGATGGGAGGACGGCTTGGCCGATTTGGGTGAGAGGGTTTAAGGCTACTCAAACCTATAAGCATCCCAATCCGATGGGAGGACGGCTTGGCCGATTTGGGTGAGAGGGTTTAAGGCTACTCAAACCTATAAGCATCCCAATCCGATGGGAGGACGGCTTGGCCGATTTGGGTGAGAGGGTTTAAGGCTACTCAAACCTATAAGCATCCCAATCCGATGGGAGGACGGCTTGGCCGATTTGGGTGAGAGGGTTTAAGGCTACTCAAACCTATAAGCATCCCAATCCGATGGGAGGACGGCTTGGCCGATTTGGGTGAGAGGGTTTAAGGCTACTCAAACCTATAAGCATCCCAATCCGATGGGAGGACGGCTTGGCCGATTTGGGTGAGAGGGTTTAAGGCTACTCAAACCTATAAGCATCCCAATCCGATGGGAGGACGGCTTGGCCGATTTGGGTGAGAGGGTTTAAGGCTACTCAAACCTATAAGCATCCCAATCCGATGGGAGGACGGCTTGGCCGATTTGGGTGAGAGGGTTTAAGGCTACTCAAACCTATAAGCATCCCAATCCGATGGGAGGACGGCTTGGCCGATTTGGGTGAGAGGGTTTAAGGCTACTCAAACCTATAAGCATCCCAATCCGATGGGAGGACGGCTTGGCCGATTTGGGTGAGAGGGTTTAAGGCTACTCAAACCTATAAGCATCCCAATCCGATGGGAGGACGGCTTGGCCGATTTGGGTGAGAGGGTTTAAGGCTACTCAAACCTATAAGCATCCCAATCCGATGGGAGGACGGCTTGGCCGATTTGGGTGAGAGGGTTTAAGGCTACTCAAACCTATAAGCATCCCAATCCGATGGGAGGACGGCTTGGCCGATTTGGGTGAGAGGGTTTAAGGCTACTCAAACCTATAAGCATCCCAATCCGATGGGAGGACGGCTTGGCCGATTTGGGTGAGAGGGTTTAAGGCTACTCAAACCTATAAGCATCCCAATCCGATGGGAGGACGGCTTGGCCGATTTGGGTGAGAGGGTTTAAGGCTACTCAAACCTATAAGCATCCCAATCCGATGGGAGGACGGCTTGGCCGATTTGGGTGAGAGGGTTTAAGGCTACTCAAACCTATAAGCATCCCAATCCGATGGGAGGACGGCTTGGCCGATTTGGGTGAGAGGGTTTAAGGCTACTCAAACCTATAAGCATCCCAATCCGATGGGAGGACGGCTTGGCCGATTTGGGTGAGAGGGTTTAAGGCTACTCAAACCTATAAGCATCCCAATCCGATGGGAGGACGGCTTGGCCGATTTGGGTGAGAGGGTTTAAGGCTACTCAAACCTATAAGCATCCCAATCCGATGGGAGGACGGCTTGGCCGATTTGGGTGAGAGGGTTTAAGGCTACTCAAACCTATAAGCATCCCAATCCGATGGGAGGACGGCTTGGCCGATTTGGGTGAGAGGGTTTAAGGCTACTCAAACCTATAAGCATCCCAATCCGATGGGAGGACGGCTTGGCCGATTTGGGTGAGAGGGTTTAAGGCTACTCAAACCTATAAGCATCCCAATCCGATGGGAGGACGGCTTGGCCGATTTGGGTGAGAGGGTTTAAGGCTACTCAAACCTATAAGCATCCCAATCCGATGGGAGGACGGCTTGGCCGATTTGGGTGAGAGGGTTTAAGGCTACTCAAACCTATAAGCATCCCAATCCGATGGGAGGACGGCTTGGCCGATTTGGGTGAGAGGGTTTAAGGCTACTCAAACCTATAAGCATCCCAATCCGATGGGAGGACGGCTTGGCCGATTTGGGTGAGAGGGTTTAAGGCTACTCAAACCTATAAGCATCCCAATCCGATGGGAGGACGGCTTGGCCGATTTGGGTGAGAGGGTTTAAGGCTACTCAAACCTATAAGCATCCCAATCCGATGGGAGGACGGCTTGGCCGATTTGGGTGAGAGGGTTTAAGGCTACTCAAACCTATAAGCATCCCAATCCGATGGGAGGACGGCTTGGCCGATTTGGGTGAGAGGGTTTAAGGCTACTCAAACCTATAAGCATCCCAATCCGATGGGAGGACGGCTTGGCCGATTTGGGTGAGAGGGTTTAAGGCTACTCAAACCTATAAGCATCCCAATCCGATGGGAGGACGGCTTGGCCGATTTGGGTGAGAGGGTTTAAGGCTACTCAAACCTATAAGCATCCCAATCCGATGGGAGGACGGCTTGGCCGATTTGGGTGAGAGGGTTTAAGGCTACTCAAACCTATAAGCATCCCAATCCGATGGGAGGACGGCTTGGCCGATTTGGGTGAGAGGGTTTAAGGCTACTCAAACCTATAAGCATCCCAATCCGATGGGAGGACGGCTTGGCCGATTTGGGTGAGAGGGTTTAAGGCTACTCAAACCTATAAGCATCCCAATCCGATGGGAGGACGGCTTGGCCGATTTGGGTGAGAGGGTTTAAGGCTACTCAAACCTATAAGCATCCCAATCCGATGGGAGGACGGCTTGGCCGATTTGGGTGAGAGGGTTTAAGGCTACTCAAACCTATAAGCATCCCAATCCGATGGGAGGACGGCTTGGCCGATTTGGGTGAGAGGGTTTAAGGCTACTCAAACCTATAAGCATCCCAATCCGATGGGAGGACGGCTTGGCCGATTTGGGTGAGAGGGTTTAAGGCTACTCAAACCTATAAGCATCCCAATCCGATGGGAGGACGGCTTGGCCGATTTGGGTGAGAGGGTTTAAGGCTACTCAAACCTATAAGCATCCCAATCCGATGGGAGGACGGCTTGGCCGATTTGGGTGAGAGGGTTTAAGGCTACTCAAACCTATAAGCATCCCAATCCGATGGGAGGACGGCTTGGCCGATTTGGGTGAGAGGGTTTAAGGCTACTCAAACCTATAAGCATCCCAATCCGATGGGAGGACGGCTTGGCCGATTTGGGTGAGAGGGTTTAAGGCTACTCAAACCTATAAGCATCCCAATCCGATGGGAGGACGGCTTGGCCGATTTGGGTGAGAGGGTTTAAGGCTACTCAAACCTATAAGCATCCCAATCCGATGGGAGGACGGCTTGGCCGATTTGGGTGAGAGGGTTTAAGGCTACTCAAACCTATAAGCATCCCAATCCGATGGGAGGACGGCTTGGCCGATTTGGGTGAGAGGGTTTAAGGCTACTCAAACCTATAAGCATCCCAATCCGATGGGAGGACGGCTTGGCCGATTTGGGTGAGAGGGTTTAAGGCTACTCAAACCTATAAGCATCCCAATCCGATGGGAGGACGGCTTGGCCGATTTGGGTGAGAGGGTTTAAGGCTACTCAAACCTATAAGCATCCCAATCCGATGGGAGGACGGCTTGGCCGATTTGGGTGAGAGGGTTTAAGGCTACTCAAACCTATAAGCATCCCAATCCGATGGGAGGACGGCTTGGCCGATTTGGGTGAGAGGGTTTAAGGCTACTCAAACCTATAAGCATCCCAATCCGATGGGAGGACGGCTTGGCCGATTTGGGTGAGAGGGTTTAAGGCTACTCAAACCTATAAGCATCCCAATCCGATGGGAGGACGGCTTGGCCGATTTGGGTGAGAGGGTTTAAGGCTACTCAAACCTATAAGCATCCCAATCCGATGGGAGGACGGCTTGGCCGATTTGGGTGAGAGGGTTTAAGGCTACTCAAACCTATAAGCATCCCAATCCGATGGGAGGACGGCTTGGCCGATTTGGGTGAGAGGGTTTAAGGCTACTCAAACCTATAAGCATCCCAATCCGATGGGAGGACGGCTTGGCCGATTTGGGTGAGAGGGTTTAAGGCTACTCAAACCTATAAGCATCCCAATCCGATGGGAGGACGGCTTGGCCGATTTGGGTGAGAGGGTTTAAGGCTACTCAAACCTATAAGCATCCCAATCCGATGGGAGGACGGCTTGGCCGATTTGGGTGAGAGGGTTTAAGGCTACTCAAACCTATAAGCATCCCAATCCGATGGGAGGACGGCTTGGCCGATTTGGGTGAGAGGGTTTAAGGCTACTCAAACCTATAAGCATCCCAATCCGATGGGAGGACGGCTTGGCCGATTTGGGTGAGAGGGTTTAAGGCTACTCAAACCTATAAGCATCCCAATCCGATGGGAGGACGGCTTGGCCGATTTGGGTGAGAGGGTTTAAGGCTACTCAAACCTATAAGCATCCCAATCCGATGGGAGGACGGCTTGGCCGATTTGGGTGAGAGGGTTTAAGGCTACTCAAACCTATAAGCATCCCAATCCGATGGGAGGACGGCTTGGCCGATTTGGGTGAGAGGGTTTAAGGCTACTCAAACCTATAAGCATCCCAATCCGATGGGAGGACGGCTTGGCCGATTTGGGTGAGAGGGTTTAAGGCTACTCAAACCTATAAGCATCCCAATCCGATGGGAGGACGGCTTGGCCGATTTGGGTGAGAGGGTTTAAGGCTACTCAAACCTATAAGCATCCCAATCCGATGGGAGGACGGCTTGGCCGATTTGGGTGAGAGGGTTTAAGGCTACTCAAACCTATAAGCATCCCAATCCGATGGGAGGACGGCTTGGCCGATTTGGGTGAGAGGGTTTAAGGCTACTCAAACCTATAAGCATCCCAATCCGATGGGAGGACGGCTTGGCCGATTTGGGTGAGAGGGTTTAAGGCTACTCAAACCTATAAGCATCCCAATCCGATGGGAGGACGGCTTGGCCGATTTGGGTGAGAGGGTTTAAGGCTACTCAAACCTATAAGCATCCCAATCCGATGGGAGGACGGCTTGGCCGATTTGGGTGAGAGGGTTTAAGGCTACTCAAACCTATAAGCATCCCAATCCGATGGGAGGACGGCTTGGCCGATTTGGGTGAGAGGGTTTAAGGCTACTCAAACCTATAAGCATCCCAATCCGATGGGAGGACGGCTTGGCCGATTTGGGTGAGAGGGTTTAAGGCTACTCAAACCTATAAGCATCCCAATCCGATGGGAGGACGGCTTGGCCGATTTGGGTGAGAGGGTTTAAGGCTACTCAAACCTATAAGCATCCCAATCCGATGGGAGGACGGCTTGGCCGATTTGGGTGAGAGGGTTTAAGGCTACTCAAACCTATAAGCATCCCAATCCGATGGGAGGACGGCTTGGCCGATTTGGGTGAGAGGGTTTAAGGCTACTCAAACCTATAAGCATCCCAATCCGATGGGAGGACGGCTTGGCCGATTTGGGTGAGAGGGTTTAAGGCTACTCAAACCTATAAGCATCCCAATCCGATGGGAGGACGGCTTGGCCGATTTGGGTGAGAGGGTTTAAGGCTACTCAAACCTATAAGCATCCCAATCCGATGGGAGGACGGCTTGGCCGATTTGGGTGAGAGGGTTTAAGGCTACTCAAACCTATAAGCATCCCAATCCGATGGGAGGACGGCTTGGCCGATTTGGGTGAGAGGGTTTAAGGCTACTCAAACCTATAAGCATCCCAATCCGATGGGAGGACGGCTTGGCCGATTTGGGTGAGAGGGTTTAAGGCTACTCAAACCTATAAGCATCCCAATCCGATGGGAGGACGGCTTGGCCGATTTGGGTGAGAGGGTTTAAGGCTACTCAAACCTATAAGCATCCCAATCCGATGGGAGGACGGCTTGGCCGATTTGGGTGAGAGGGTTTAAGGCTACTCAAACCTATAAGCATCCCAATCCGATGGGAGGACGGCTTGGCCGATTTGGGTGAGAGGGTTTAAGGCTACTCAAACCTATAAGCATCCCAATCCGATGGGAGGACGGCTTGGCCGATTTGGGTGAGAGGGTTTAAGGCTACTCAAACCTATAAGCATCCCAATCCGATGGGAGGACGGCTTGGCCGATTTGGGTGAGAGGGTTTAAGGCTACTCAAACCTATAAGCATCCCAATCCGATGGGAGGACGGCTTGGCCGATTTGGGTGAGAGGGTTTAAGGCTACTCAAACCTATAAGCATCCCAATCCGATGGGAGGACGGCTTGGCCGATTTGGGTGAGAGGGTTTAAGGCTACTCAAACCTATAAGCATCCCAATCCGATGGGAGGACGGCTTGGCCGATTTGGGTGAGAGGGTTTAAGGCTACTCAAACCTATAAGCATCCCAATCCGATGGGAGGACGGCTTGGCCGATTTGGGTGAGAGGGTTTAAGGCTACTCAAACCTATAAGCATCCCAATCCGATGGGAGGACGGCTTGGCCGATTTGGGTGAGAGGGTTTAAGGCTACTCAAACCTATAAGCATCCCAATCCGATGGGAGGACGGCTTGGCCGATTTGGGTGAGAGGGTTTAAGGCTACTCAAACCTATAAGCATCCCAATCCGATGGGAGGACGGCTTGGCCGATTTGGGTGAGAGGGTTTAAGGCTACTCAAACCTATAAGCATCCCAATCCGATGGGAGGACGGCTTGGCCGATTTGGGTGAGAGGGTTTAAGGCTACTCAAACCTATAAGCATCCCAATCCGATGGGAGGACGGCTTGGCCGATTTGGGTGAGAGGGTTTAAGGCTACTCAAACCTATAAGCATCCCAATCCGATGGGAGGACGGCTTGGCCGATTTGGGTGAGAGGGTTTAAGGCTACTCAAACCTATAAGCATCCCAATCCGATGGGAGGACGGCTTGGCCGATTTGGGTGAGAGGGTTTAAGGCTACTCAAACCTATAAGCATCCCAATCCGATGGGAGGACGGCTTGGCCGATTTGGGTGAGAGGGTTTAAGGCTACTCAAACCTATAAGCATCCCAATCCGATGGGAGGACGGCTTGGCCGATTTGGGTGAGAGGGTTTAAGGCTACTCAAACCTATAAGCATCCCAATCCGATGGGAGGACGGCTTGGCCGATTTGGGTGAGAGGGTTTAAGGCTACTCAAACCTATAAGCATCCCAATCCGATGGGAGGACGGCTTGGCCGATTTGGGTGAGAGGGTTTAAGGCTACTCAAACCTATAAGCATCCCAATCCGATGGGAGGACGGCTTGGCCGATTTGGGTGAGAGGGTTTAAGGCTACTCAAACCTATAAGCATCCCAATCCGATGGGAGGACGGCTTGGCCGATTTGGGTGAGAGGGTTTAAGGCTACTCAAACCTATAAGCATCCCAATCCGATGGGAGGACGGCTTGGCCGATTTGGGTGAGAGGGTTTAAGGCTACTCAAACCTATAAGCATCCCAATCCGATGGGAGGACGGCTTGGCCGATTTGGGTGAGAGGGTTTAAGGCTACTCAAACCTATAAGCATCCCAATCCGATGGGAGGACGGCTTGGCCGATTTGGGTGAGAGGGTTTAAGGCTACTCAAACCTATAAGCATCCCAATCCGATGGGAGGACGGCTTGGCCGATTTGGGTGAGAGGGTTTAAGGCTACTCAAACCTATAAGCATCCCAATCCGATGGGAGGACGGCTTGGCCGATTTGGGTGAGAGGGTTTAAGGCTACTCAAACCTATAAGCATCCCAATCCGATGGGAGGACGGCTTGGCCGATTTGGGTGAGAGGGTTTAAGGCTACTCAAACCTATAAGCATCCCAATCCGATGGGAGGACGGCTTGGCCGATTTGGGTGAGAGGGTTTAAGGCTACTCAAACCTATAAGCATCCCAATCCGATGGGAGGACGGCTTGGCCGATTTGGGTGAGAGGGTTTAAGGCTACTCAAACCTATAAGCATCCCAATCCGATGGGAGGACGGCTTGGCCGATTTGGGTGAGAGGGTTTAAGGCTACTCAAACCTATAAGCATCCCAATCCGATGGGAGGACGGCTTGGCCGATTTGGGTGAGAGGGTTTAAGGCTACTCAAACCTATAAGCATCCCAATCCGATGGGAGGACGGCTTGGCCGATTTGGGTGAGAGGGTTTAAGGCTACTCAAACCTATAAGCATCCCAATCCGATGGGAGGACGGCTTGGCCGATTTGGGTGAGAGGGTTTAAGGCTACTCAAACCTATAAGCATCCCAATCCGATGGGAGGACGGCTTGGCCGATTTGGGTGAGAGGGTTTAAGGCTACTCAAACCTATAAGCATCCCAATCCGATGGAAGACGGCTTGGCCGATTTGGGTGAGAGGGTTTAAGGCTACTCAAACCTATAAGCATCCCAATCCGATGGGAGGACGGCTTGGCCGATTGGGTGAGAGGGTTTAAGGCTACTCAAACCTATAAGCATCCCAATCCGATGGGAGGACGGCTTGGCCGATTTGGGTGAGAGGGTTTAAGGCTACTCAAACCTATAAGCATCCCAATCCGATGGGAGGACGGCTTGGCCGATTTGGGTGAGAGGGTTTAAGGCTACTCAAACCTATAGGCATCCCAATCCGATGGGAGGACGGCTTGGCCGATTTGGGTGAGAGGGTTTAAGGCTACTCAAACCTATAAGCATCCCAATCCGATGGGAGGACGGCTTGGCCGATTTGGGTGAGAGGGTTTAAGGCTACTCAAACCTATAAGCATCCCAATCCGATGGGAGGACGGCTTGGCCGATTTGGGTGAGAGGGTTTAAGGCTACTCAAACCTATAAGCATCCCAATCCGATGGGAGGACGGCTTGGCCGATTTGGGTGAGAGGGTTTAAGGCTACTCAAACCTATAAGCATCCCAATCCGATGGGAGGACGGCTTGGCCGATTTGGGTGAGAGGGTTTAAGGCTACTCAAACCTATAAGCATCCCAATCCGATGGGAGGACGGCTTGGCCGATTTGGGTGAGAGGGTTTAAGGCTACTCAAACCTATAAGCATCCCAATCCGATGGGGGACGGCTTGGCCGATTTGGGTGAGAGGGTTTAAGGCTACTCAAACCTATAAGCATCCCAATCCGATGGGAGGACGGCTTGGCCGATTTGGGTGAGAGGGTTTAAGGCTACTCAAACCTATAAGCATCCCAATCCGATGGGAGGACGGCTTGGCCGATTTGGGTGAGAGGGTTTAAGGCTACTCAAACCTATAAGCATCCCAATCCGATGGGAGGACGGCTTGGCCGATTTGGGTGAGAGGGTTTAAGGCTACTCAAACCTATAAGCATCCCAATCCGATGTGGAGGACGGCTTGGCCGATTTGGGTGAGAGGGTTTAAGGCTACTCAAACCTATAAGCATCCCAATCCGATGGGAGGACGGCTTGGCCGATTTGGGTGAGAGGGTTTAAGGCTACTCAAACCTATAAGCATCCCAATCCGATGGGAGGACGGCTTGGCCGATTTGGGTGAGAGGGTTTAAGGCTACTCAAACCTATAAGCATCCCAATCCGATGGGAGGACGGCTTGGCCGATTTGGGTGAGAGGGTTTAAGGCTACTCAAACCTATAAGCATCCCAATCCGATGGGAGGACGGCTTGGCCGATTTGGGTGAGAGGGTTTAAGGCTACTCAAACCTATAGCATCCCAATCCGATGGGAGGACGGCTTGGCCGATTTGGGTGAGAGGGTTTAAGGCTACTCAAACCTATAAGCATCCCAATCCGATGGGAGGACGGCTTGGCCGATTTGGGTGAGAGGGTTTAAGGCTACTCAAACCTATAAGCATCCCAATCCGATGGAGGACGGCTTGGCCGATTTGGGTGAGAGGGTTTAAGGCTACTCAAACCTATAAGGCATCCCAATCCGATGGGAGGACGGCTTGGCCGATTTGGGTGAGAGGGTTTAAGGCTACTCAAACCTATAAGCATCCCAATCCGATGGGAGGACGGCTTGGCCGATTTGGGTGAGAGGGTTTAAGGCTACTCAAACCTATAAGCATCCCAATCCGATGGGAGGACGGCTTGGCCGATTTGGGTGAGAGGGTTTAAGGCTACTCAAACCTATAAGCATCCCAATCCGATGGGAGGACGGCTTGGCCGATTTGGGTGAGAGGGTTTAAGGCTACTCAAACCTATAAGCATCCCAATCCGATGGAGGACGGCTTGGCCGATTTGGGTGAGAGGGTTTAAGGCTACTCAAACCTATAAGCATCCCAATCCGATGGAGGACGGCTTGGCCGATTTGGGTGAGAGGGTTTAAGGCTACTCAAACCTATAAAGCATCCCAATCCGATGGAGGACGGCTTGGCCGATTTGGGTGAGAGGGTTTAAGGCTACTCAAACCTATAAGCATCCCAATCCGATGGAGGACGGCTTGGCCGATTTGGGTGAGAGGGTTTAAGGCTACTCAAACCTATAAGCATCCCAATCCGATGGGAGGACGGCTTGGCCGATTTGGGTGAGAGGGTTTAAGGCTACTCAAACCTATAGCATCCCAATCCGATGGGAGGACGGCTTGGCCGATTTGGGTGAGAGGGTTTAAGGCTACTCAAACCTATAAGCATCCCAATCCGATGGGAGGACGGCTTGGCCGATTTGGGTGAGAGGGTTTAAGGCTACTCAAACCTATAAGCATCCCAATCCGATGGGAGGACGGCTTGGCCGATTTGGGTGAGAGGGTTTAAGGCTACTCAAACCTATAAGCATCCCAATCCGATGGGAGGACGGCTTGGCCGATTTGGGTGAGAGGGTTTAAGGCTACTCAAACCTATAAGCATCCCAATCCGATGGGAGGACGGCTTGGCCGATTTTGGGTGAGAGGGTTTAAGGTACTCAAACCTATAAGCATCCCAATCCGATGGGAGGACGGCTTGGCGATTTGGGTGAGAGGGTTTAAGGCTACTCAAACCTATAAGCATCCCAATCCGATGGGAGGACGGCTTGGCCGATTTGGGTGAGAGGGTTTAAGGCTACTCAACCTATAAGCATCCCAATCCGATGGGAGAACGGCTTGGCCGATTTGGGTGAGAGGGTTTAAGGCTACTCAAACCTATAAGCATCCAAATCCGATGGGAGGACGGCTTGGCCGATTTGGGTGAGAGGGTTTAAGGCTACTCAAACCTATAAGCATCCCAATCCGATGGGAGGACGGCTTGGCCGATTTGGGTGAGAGGGTTTAAGGCTACTCAAACCTATAAGCATCCCAATCCGATGGAGGACGGCTTGGCCGATTTGGGTGAGAGGGTTTAAGGCTACTCAAACCTATAAGCATCCCAATCCGATGGGAGGACGGCTTGGCCGATTTGGGTGAGAGGGTTTAAGGCTACTCAAACCTATAAGCATCCCAATCCGATGGGAGGACGGCTTGGCCGATGGGTGAGAGGGTTTAAGGCTACTCAAACCTATAAGCATCCCAATCCGATGGGAGGACGGCTGGCCGATTTGGGTGAGGGGTTTAAGGCTACTCAAACCTATAAGCATCCCAATCCGATGGGAGGAGGCTTGGCCGATTTGGGTGAGAGGGTTTAAGGCTACTCAAACCTATAAGCATCCCAATCCGATGGGGAGACGGCTTGGCCGATTTGGGTGAGAGGGTTTAAGGCTACTCAAACCTATAAGCATCCAATCCGATGGGAGGACGGCTTGGCCGATTTGGGTGAGAGGGTTTAAGCCGCTACTCAAACCTATAAGCATCCCAATCCGATGGGAGGACGGCTTGGCCGATTTGGGTGAGAGGGTTTAAGGCTACTCAAACCTATAAGCATCCCAATCCGATGGAAATGGCTTGGCCGATTTGGGTGAGAGGGTTTAAGGCTACTCAAACCTATAAGCATCCCAATCCGATGGGAGGACGGCTTGGCCGATTTTGGGTGAGAGGGTTTAAGGCTACTCAAACCTATAAGCATCCCAATCCGATGGGAGGACGGCTTGGCCGATTTGGGTGAGAGAGTTTAAGGCTACTCAAACCTATAAGCATCCCAATCCGATGGAGGAACGGCTTGGCCGATTGGGTGAGAGGGTTTAAGGCTACTCAAACCTATAGGCATCCCAATCCGATGGGAGGACGGCTTGGCCGATTTGGGTGAGAGGGTTTAAGGCTACTCAAACCTATAAGCATCCCAATCCGATGGGAGGACGGCTTGGCCGATTGGTGAGAGGGTTTAAGGCTACTCAAACCTATAAGCATCCCAATCCGATGGGAGGACGGCTTGGCCGATTTGGGTGAGAGGGTTTAAGGCTACTCAACCTATAAACATCCCAATCCGATGGGAGGGACGGCTTGGCCGATTTGGGTGAGAGGGTTTAAGGCTACTCAAACCTATAGCATCCCAATCCGATGGAGGACGGCTTGGCCGATTTGGGTGAGAGTGTTTAAGGCTACTCAAACCTATAAGCATCCCAATCCGATGGGAGGACGGCTTGGCCGATTTGGGTGAGAGGGTTTAAGGCTACTCAAACCTATAAGCATCCCAATCCGATGGAGGACGGCTTGGCCGATTTGGGTGAGAGGGTTTAAGGCTACTCAAACCTATAGCATCCCAATCGATGGGAAACGGCTTGGCCGATTTGGGTGAGAGGGTTTAAGGCTACTCAAACCTATAAGCATCCCAATCCGATGGGAGGACGGCTTGGCGATTGGGTGAGAGGGTTTAAGGCTACTCAAACCTATAAGCATCCCAATCCGATGGGAGGACGGCTTGGCCGATTTGGGTGAGAGGTTTAAGGCTACTCAAACCTATAAGCATCCCAATCCGATGGGAGGACGGCTTGGCCGATTTGGGTGAGAGGGTTTAAGGCTACTCAAACCTATAGGCATCCCAATCCGATGGGAGGACGGCTTGGCCGATTTGGGTGAGAGGGTTTAAGGCTACTCAAA
>JAOWBW010002637.1:0-62853 GCA_026119855.1 Campanula takesimana | reverse complement strand
TAAGAATTTTATATTTTGTAACTTTGGTGTATAAGCTGATGGAGTTTATACTAGTTTTACTTTGTTGTTCAAATTGATTTACAAACCTTGTGTTATCATCCTTTGGGTATAAAAGGAAATTTTTATCCCATTATTTTAGGGTTTATTGTTTAAGTCGACGTCCAGCTCGCGATCTCGGGCCCGCGGGGTTCGGGGTCGCGACAGTTGGTATCAGAGCTATGGTCTAGCTCTATGTATAAGTATAGGTGGATTAGTATGACCTAGGAGGGTAGTGTGTTCGGAGTGAGTAACAATTGTTGTTTTATGCAGGTACTTGTTTTGAAATGGCTCGAAGGAGAGCGGTGAAGTAATACCGTAATGCAAATCAGAATGAAACAAGGGATGAAGCCCGTGCAATGTTTCAGGGCATGTTTGAGGCGGCCATGAAGGCCATACATGATCAAGGTCCGAGGGTAGAACAAGCACCACCACCCCGCTACGGATTGGAACAATTTCTGAAATGAAACCGGTTGAGTTCAATGGGAACCGATGTAAGGAAGGCCGAGCTATGGATTGAGTCGATGGAGAAAATTTATGATGTCTTTGGTTGCACCGATGGAGACAGGTCCGGTTTGCGCTTAAAACTTGTAGGTGCCGCCGAGCATTGGTGGAAGGGTGTTTTAAAGCGAGTTGGGATGATACTCACACCGTGTATGCATGGGAATTGTTTTGTGCGAAAGTTCAGGAGCATTTCATTCCGGAGTGGATCAGAACCCGAAAGAGATCGAGCTACTCAACTTGGAGCAAGGTTCATTGTCTATAGCTCAATACTCGGCCTAAGTCACAGAATTAGCCACGTTATGTGACTATCTTGGTGAGGACTGAGAGCAGAAAGCCATGAGATTCATTCGGGGTTTGAAGACTTCCATCCGTACTCAGCTTATAGCCCAGAGGATTGTGACCTTCCAGGATGCGGTAGACCGGGCATACTTTTCGAGCAAGATATTGGGAGCATAAGAGGAAACCGAGGTGCAAATACGGGTAAACAAGTAGCCATGCTAAATCTCAACACAGCACCGTTCAGATAACCGAGGTAATTTGAGCACCATCCTCAGTTTAAGGAACAAACCGCGCTAGGGAATCCGGTACTACTTCGGGGAACAAGGAACAGGTAGTGCTTTGCACTTACTGTTCAGAGGGAAGGCCATTTGGAGGATAAGTGTTGGAAGAAGCATGGAAAATGTATCAATTGTGGTCACTGGGTCACTTCATAAAAGATTGTCCGAGGTTTTAAGGTTCAATCATCAGGCACAGGAACCATACTTCACCGGGTCAGAAAGAGAGATGCTTCATGGAACCCTAAGGTATAGGGTAGAGTAATTGCGACCATCAGCACTCACCAGGTAACGGATAATTTTCAGGAGGTATTTTTTGCGTCGTGAGAGCGAGCCGCGTGCATTTTTAGATCATCGCATTTTAGTGTTTCTGTCATTTAGTTGCATTTATTTCTTCTGAGTCTTCGACTTATGTGTGTATAGTTGTCTACTCCTATGGAGGAGTTTAGAGTATCTGATGAAGTCTTATGGCTTATGATGTGCTTAAGTATGGTTATGTCTCACCTGCTAGATTAGCCATGTTGCTATTACAAATTTTGATGTTACTATTGCTTTAACCTATTGTTGTAGGGGATTGTTATATTCTCCATTCCTAATTTCTTAACTGTTGAGACCGTTCCTTTGGGTAGAGTTATACCATCTTTCTTTAATTGAAATCCGAGTATTTAGTTTCGGTCAATTTGTTGGGTGTATATATCATTCGGAGATTTTCGTTTTCTTCCGAATAGTGCCCGTGTTTGAGGACAAGCTTGGGTAAATTGGTTGTTTGGTACAAGGTTGTAATGCTAATCTTTAGATCAGTATCCATATTGTATCGGTTGAGTTATAGAGTTGAGATCAATGAGGATCTCTTGAGGAAAATTTTGGTCACTTTTAGTGCATCTCCGTGAATGTATCGGAATGGATTAGCATGGAGAGGTGTACGATTTGTTATGGATGATGAGTTTGTTGTAGGAGTTATGATCATTAATGGTGGTAAGCGTGTTTAATTAGAAGGTGTAGATACCCCGGGCGGAACCCACGGCCTTAGGCTCGAGCGCGTGATGTTATCCTAGGATGTCTAACTTGATTTTAGATTGTTTAGAGTCGCACCTATGTTTTGAGGAACATAAGAAAAACCTATTGATTGTAGCCTAAGTTTTGATTACGAAAACAGAGATTCTTTGTTTTGAGGTCCGGGGTTAGATTACGAGATGGGAAGTACCGAAACACCCATCTCGCCCAACTTAAGTTGGTCTTGCTTGATCAAATCTACATAAATGAAATGTTCTTCTTCTTCTTCTTCTTTAAGTCATAAAAAGGGGTTTAAAATATGATTTGGAATGTAGGAGATAACTCCTTAACCAACCTCAATGAGATGAGGTGATCATGAGAGTCATGTCCCAAAATGATTTGGGTGATTGCACATTTGATTAAAGTAAAAAGAGAGAGGAGATGAAGTAGAAAAGGAAGGAAAAGATGGACTTTTACCTACAATTTGAAGACCTTCAAATATTTCTTGATGAACTCCTTGGAGAACCTTTAGAAAGTGATTTTGTATAGTTTTTGTAAGTTCAATTTTCGGATCAATTTTCGATCCTTGAAAATGGAGTAAAGAGAGGTTTTTATAGGTGAAAGAGGGGTGTTTTTGGTGCCAAAACTCAGTCACCAAGAATCCTTCCCGGGCAAATCCTGTAAATTGAGCAAGGAGGGATCCTGGCCAGAAATCTGTAACTGACACCCAGAGGCGCGCGCTTCCTGCTTTGGGGGCGGGAGGCGCGCGCGGCTGGATCCTAGTGTCGGAGGCGCGCGCTCAGAGAAGGCAATTTTGACAGAATGGACTAGAAAGTCAGCCCTGTCATTCAGTTTAGTCCCTGGACTTAACGAAGTCAGTCAGGAACTTAACGAAGTGACAGAAACTAACGAGAAACACTTAGAATGGGGAGAAACACAAAAATCAAATGTGCAATCGGGTTGAGCGGTCAAGGCGGGGTGTCTACAAAGCCCCTCGGCGATGTGGATTGCAAAGCAAAACGCGTCGACGAAAGTTAAGAACACCCGCCGAGGACATCCCAAAAAAGGCAAAGACTCGATGAAAGCAGGAATTTTGCGAGAGATAGTAGTGCGCTCCCTGTGTGAGCGGCTTTTGTTGATAGAGGGGTGGCATGATCCGTTAGGTGAACCTGCCGGCTGAATGTTTTGAATGAGGCGTTAGTGAACCTTCTGATGAATCCGTTCGTGAATCCCTTGGATGAGTTCGTTGGTGAACCCTTGTTGACGAATCTGTTGGTGAATCCTTTGGATGAGTCCGTTGGTGAACCCTTGTTGACGAATCCGTTGTGAATCCGTTGATGAATCCGTTGTGAATCCCGTGGATGAGTCCGTTGTGAACCCTTGTTGACGAATCTGTTGGTGAATCCGTTTGATGAATCTGTTAGTGAATCCCTTGGATGAGTCCGTTGGTGAACCCTGTTGACGATCCGTTGGTGGATCCGTTTGATGAATCCGTTAGTGAATCCCTTGGATGAGTCCGTTGGTGAACCCTTGTTGATGAATCCGTTGGTGAATCCGTTTGATGAATCCGTTAGTGAATCCCTTGGATGAGTCCGTTGGTGACCCTTTGGATGAGTCCGTTGGTGAACCCTTGTTGACGAATCCGTTGGTGAATCCGTTGATGAATCCGTTAGTGAATCCCTTGGATGAGTCCGTTGTGAACCCTTGTTGACGAATCCGTTGGTGAATCCGTTTGATGAATCCGTTAGTGAATCCTTGGATGAGTCCGTTGGTGAACCTTGTTGACGAATCAGTTTGATGATCCGTTAGTGAATCCCTTGGATGAGTCCGTTGGTGAACCCTTGTTGACGAATCCGTTGGTGAATCCGTTGATGAATCCTTAGTGATCCCTTGGATGAGTCCGTTGGTGAACCCTTGTTGACGATCCGTTGGTGAATCCGTTTGATGAATCCGTTAGTGAATCCCTTGGGTGAGTCCGTTGGTGAACCCTTTGGATGATCCGTTGGTGAACCCTTGTTGACGAATCCGTTGGTGAATCCGTTTGATGAATTCGTTAGTGAATCCTTGGATGAGTCCGTTGGTGAACCCTTGTTGACGAATCCGTTGGTGATCCGTTTGATGAATCCGTTAGTGAATCCCTTGGATGATCCGTTGGTGAACCTTGTTGACGAATCGTTGGTGAATCCGTTTGATGAATCCGTTAGTGAATCCTTGATGATCCGTTGGTGAACCCTTTGGATGAGTCCGTTGGTGAACCCTTGTTGACGAATCCGTTAGTGAATCCGTTTGATGAATATTGCTTTGAAGTCTCGTGCCATTTGGAGTCACACTTGACTTTTGAATTGTGGGGTACGGGCACAGTTGACTGCGACCGAAAAATGTTCCTGCTGGGGATGAAATGTTGAGATTGACTCTTGAGGGGGGGTGGTACCCGTGACAGAACTTAGGGAGTTCGGAATCCGTGGGGAAACTTTGATACGATGCATGGATTCTTGCATGGGAGACTGCTTCTGAACCTGCCTGCTGATGGGAAGAGCGCGCGTCCGAGCCTCGTTATGGGACGCGCGCGCCTCAGATGAGTATGTCGGGAGGCGCGCGCCTGGCACATAAGTTCAGCACATTTAAACAGGCTGTTCGCTGTTTTCGGCCATTTTTCAAAAATTTGAAGAACCCTCCAAATTCCAAGCCCAATTTTCGTAGAGAAATCACCCCAAAACACTTTCTTGCTGCTCTAGGATCAATTCCGTCAAAGAAACGATGTCGGATCGTCAGCAATCACCTCCGTTTGAGATGCCACAGGGCGAGGAGCCCGAAATTGGGGTTGAAGCTATGACCCGAGCTTGCTTACTTTCCGGCCTCATACCCATATTTCTCACTTCGTGACTTCGGGTTTGGTAAGAATGCCTCACCTTTCTTGTCGATTTCGGGCTTCATGAAGTTCTGTTTTCTTTACCCGAGATATTGCTGCAGCAGCTTTATTGATCATTCTTTGCATGTTGTTTGTTGTTGCTGATTTGTTGTAAGAACATGTTGGGATGTCCATTTTCACGTTCACACACTTGCTTGTACATTGTTCTGCCGTTGAAATCTTGTGTTGAGTTCATCCGTTTTTTTTTTCTAGCAGTCATGCTGATGAAATTTTTGCTGTTCCTTTTTTTTAGGAGTGGACCCGTTTGACGGAGATTCGCGGTGGGGCTCATGGGCCCATCTCTATATGGAAGAGGTTGCCCGAGAATGTTCGGGCCCGAGTCACAGGGACTCATTTTGGTCTTTTTGTCACTAGCCTCCCAGCTTTGAAGAATGACCCTGATGTGGTTCAGGCATTGAGGGAGAGATGGTGGGATACCACCCATACCTTCCATTTACCCATGGGCGAGGTGACTATGACGCCTACTGATTTCACAGCTTTGACGGGCTTGCCGTTCATGGGGGTGCCTGTCCCTTTTGGTTTGAGAGGGGCTGCTCGGACTCCGGACGAGTTACTGGCCTTGGTTGACTGTCGGTTCGAGGTTAAGAATTCTCGAGTGACATGGGGGAGAATCCGGGCTTATTTCAGCATCCTGATGGCTGAGGCTCGGGGTGTTACTGCTGATCGGGTTGATGCTGTGGCCCGTTGCTTCATTTGGTACTTGTTATCCCACACTCTGTTTGCCAATGGGGGATCTTCGGCCTCTTTGGCTTTGCTTGACTTGTTAGTGGACTTGGACCAGATCGGCCAGTATAACTGGGGCGCAGCGGGCTTGGCTGCTTGTTACCACGGCATGGATTTGACCAGCCGCTCGACCACCAGCTCTGTTACGGGCTTCAGCATGCTGTGGGAGGTATACCGCTTACTTTCCCTTTTATATTCTCCTTGCCTTAGTCATAACTGCCTTTTTCGTTGACTGTCATTAACTTTGTTTCTGCCTCTTGTCTACAGCTTTGGGCTTTTGCTATCCTGAATCTGAGGGATTTCAAGATTGCCAAGGAAGGCCAGCCCCAGTATCCGGACTACGTACGGTGGGCGTATAAGGAGAGGAATGTGAAGACTGGCACGAATCCCATTAGTCTTACTTCGGCCCGACGGCACTTGGACACCCTGAGGCCTGAGTCTGTTGCCTTTTCTTTGTATCCGTGGAGATCAGTTCAGCACTGGTTTGAGCACACTCTTATTCCTACCCGTTCTCGGCTTTTGATGAGTTCGGGTGAGTGCATGGCTCTGTACTTGGGAGACAGAGTATTTTGGCAGCATGGTACCCAGGTGACAGACTTTTACACCCCTCCTAGTCCTGCAGTTCCAGACGTTCCTCCTTTCTGCCCTCGTAACTGGAGGTCACTTTCAGAGGCTGATCGTGCGGCATATATGGTAGGGGTTGATGCCGTCCCTTATATTCACTTGGATCAGGATTATGGCCTCTTCAGGGAGAACAACTTGATGCAGGGCTTTATGTTCGCTGATCCGAGGAGATCACAGGCTGCTCCTTCGACCTCCGCTCGGTTTTACACTACCGGTGCCGGGTATTGTTTTGATCCTCCTTTGCCTCCTCCTTATTACACTTATTCAAACTTCGGGGTCTTTAAGGAGCAGAGGGAGATTGTTCCCGAGGATATGTCACCGGAGAGAGAGCCTCCTGCTCAGGCTGCCGTGTATGTTTTTCTGACCATCTTTGCATTTTCTCAGTTCCAGTCTTGTTTTTCTGTTCTTTGTATTGATGTAATTTCCTTTCCCGTTCTTTGTTGTAACAGGTGCCCGTAGCTGCACTTGGGTAGGCAGAACAAAGGGATGAGGCGGAGGCTCCGTCAGCTGGAGGAGAGGGTGCTGGAGCTGTGCAGGGATATTGCTGCCATGACTAGAGATGCTGCTGGTGCTGTCTCTGGTGCTGCGAGAGGAGCTGCCCGAGGTGCTCGGGGCATGGGACGAGGCTGCAGGGATGCTGCACTGGACATTGATGAGGCTGTCTCTTCGGCGAGGCAGTCGCTGAGCAGGAGTCTGAGCCATAGTAGGAGTCTGAGCCGAGAGGGTAGCCAGAGCCGGGGCGGCGCCAGTTCATCGGGGAGAGCTGCTAAGAGGACCCGTCCTGATGTTGTGATTGAGACATCTGAGTCTGATGATGATGATGATGATGATGAGGATGATGATGACGATGAGGAGACCGAGAGCGGTAGCAGGGGGTGAGCACAGTGTTGGTGATGACGTGCCTGAGCTGTTGTGGCTGAGAGGATGAGGGATTGAAACACTTTTGCTTTTGCCTGTAATAACATTTAACATGTATTTACAATCCTATCTATTTTACTACTCGTTTTTATGTTCTATTAGCGACTCGATCTTAGATGTCGACTCTTTACAAACAAATGTGTGCCCAAAGGGTGCTTGTTGTCGATGCTTTGAACTCCTTTTTTATTGCTGGGATTTGATTTTGCTGCAGGCTGGATATGTTGAAGTGCTTGGGTTCTGTTCTGAACTGACAAGGGCTGTTTCTGTCTAAACTGCTGTCAAAGGCGCGCGCGTCGGGCCTTGCTTTGGGAGGCGCGCGCGTGTGAATCCATGGTCGGAGGCGCGCGCTTCTGGCCTGCTGAATTACAGCCCCTTTCTTTTCTGATCAGAATGTTCCAACAGCTATAAATTTGAACCATTTTTCGACCAGAATGGCCACACAGCATTCTTTTGCAGACACTTTCTCCCCCTAAACCACAAAATTCTTGTTATAATGGCCCCAATGACTTTCTCCTTTGAAGTTAAGGTTTCCGTCCCCGAGGGTGAGAAGTCCGTTCCAATGGTGAACGCCGTTCCAGCTGTGGGGTCCGTCTCGATGGTGGAGAAGCGTCCGAGCGTTTTTGATCGTTTGGGAAGGCCCAATGACGATGTTGTTGACCCCGTGAGACCGGTGGTTCATGTGCGGGACTATAGACCCCGTTATTTTCCCAAGAAGAAGAAAGGTAAGGGAAATTCCTCATATGTGTGGAAGCGTCCCATGGTTGTCCCCGCTAAGGTTCCGCTTGATAAGGGTAAAGGGAAAGCCGTTGATGAAGCTCCGTCCCGTCCTAGCGTTTTCTCCCGTCTTGGCGGTCCCAAGAATGTTCCGTCCCCATCCAAGAAGACTAAAGTACATAACAAGAAGCAATGGGTTCCCAAACCTAAGAAATATTAGATTTTTCTTTGTACCCCAAGAGATTGCAATTTAGACCACTTTGTTTTAGGATTTAATATTTTGATGTCTTTTGTTGCTCAATAAATCCGTTGTAATGGTTTGAATAATTCATTGAATGAATAAAAATTGCATTTTGTTATTTGAAGTGAATTGGGTATTTTTGATATGTTTTAGACCGCACCCGAAGGTTGCCTACGTTCCTCCAGTTGGGAGGCTCAGGTCTTCGTAGTTCAAACAAACAAAGACCATTTTTTTTTTTTTTTTTTTTTTTGTGCACCCTGTTTTTTGCCTAGACCGCCCTTGCGGGTTTCAATCTAGCGGGCTTCTTTTTTGCACGTGCTCTAATTTTTGCCTAGGCCGCCCTTGCGGGTTTTCAACCTAGCGAGCGATTTTTTTTTTTTTTTTTTTTTTTTTTTTTAATGGTCTTTGTTTATTAAGCGTAGAACCTCTTGAGCTTGTCGAGGTTGACCTCCTTTGGCAGCTGGTCACCATCTAAATCCACGAGCCGGACTGCACCACCGCTTAGTATCTTTTTGACCACGTACGGACCGATCCATCGGGGTCCCCATTTCCCCAGGGGATTCATGGCATTAGGAGGATGTTGTCTTAAGACCAAATCTCCCACATTGATGTTTCGAGGCTTCACTTTTTTGTTGAAAGCTCTTGCCATCCTTTGCTGATATGCCCTCGTGCGTTGAGTGCCCTTAACCTTTTCTCGTCGAGTAAGGCTAGCTGTTCGTATCGACTCTGCATCCAGTTGACCTCGTTGACTTGATTCTCGAGGAGGACCCGTAGAGATGGGACTTCAAGTTCGATAGGGAGTACGGCTTCAGAACCATAGACCAATGCATAAGGAGTTTCTCCTGTTGCGGATCGTATCGATGTGCGGTAGCCCCACAATGCTAATGGTAGCTTTTCGGGCCAATCCCTTCCTGTTGAGGCCATTTTCTTGACGATGGTTTCGATGGTCTTATTTGCTGCTTCGACTGCGCCATTTGCTTGGGGCCGGTAAGGAGATGACTTGTGCTTGGTGATCTTGTATTCTACCAAAAGTGCATCCATTTCCTTCTCAAAGTGAGAGCCGTTGTCGGAAATGATTTCATGAGGCACGCCGTATCGGCACATGATATTAATCTTTACAAATTCGGCCACTTTCTTGGCGTTGAGGGTTCGATAGGCTTGTGCTTCGACCCACTTTGTGAAGTAGTCGACTGCTACTAGGACGAATGACTGCCCATTGCTCCCGGCAGGATGAACTTTACCGATGATGTCTATCCCCCAACAAGAGAAAGGCCAAGGTGTGACCATGTTGTAAAGTTGTGAGGGTGGAGCATGTTGCAGATTAGCGTGGAATTGGCACTTGGCACACCTTTTGACTTTCTCGATACAGTCTCGTTCCATAGTGCTCCAATAGTAACCAATGCGGAGTATCTTCTTGACTAGCATAAACCCATTCATGTGGGGTCCACATTCTCCTTCGTGCACTTCACACATTATCCCTTGAGCTTCGGTCTCATTGGCGCATAAGAGATTGATCCCGTCGTGGTGCCTTTTATAGACTCGGTCCCCAATCAGTACGTACCGAGAGGCTAACCTTTGCAGAGCTGCTTGAGACTTCTTATTGATGTTCTCGGGATAAGTGCCGTCTTTGAGGAAGTTCATGATATCTGAATACCACGGAGAGTTTGTTTGAACCTCGTTGATCTCGATGCTCATGCAATATGCCGGACTGTTCCTTCGAGCAATTTTGAAAGGCTTCACCATTTTCCCTTTGGGCATTTCAACTAATGAAGCTATAGTGGCCAGTGCATCGGCGAAGCGATTCTTGAAAGTGATTTCTTGGAATTGTTCAACCAGTTCTTCAAGGTGCTGACCATACTGTTGGAGAGTCGGGTCTTGGGTTCGCCATTTACCCGATTGCTGATTGATAAGGAGCAAAGAGTCGCCGAACACTTCTAGTTCCGTGACGTTTCTTTCGAGAGCTGCTTCGAGCCCTGCTATGCATGCTTCGTACTCGGCAATGTTGTTGGTAGCTTCGAATTCCAGGCGTATGGCAATGGGAGTGTAGATGTCTTTTGGATCGACAAGCAATACCCCTATACCAAAACCGTGTTTATTGGCGGCGCCATCGAAAAAAAGTTGCCACTTGTCTTCCTCGGTTGCAGTACAAATTAAATGCTCGTCGGGGAACTGTACATCTTCCCCCTTCACTTCGTCACACGGGAATTCGGCAAGCTGGTCACTGAACACTTTCCCCCTGACGGATTTTAGTGTGACGTAAGTGATATCGTAGCCGGCGAGCATGAAGTACCATTTGGCTATTCTTGTTGACATGAAAGGCTTCTCGAAGATGTAGCGGAGCGGGTCCACCTTTGCTACTAGCTTGATTGGAAAAGCTTCCATATAGTGTTTGAGCTTTTGAGTGACCCAAACCAATGCTGCACATGACTTCTCTAAGACAGAGTAGTTCTTTTCGCCTCCTTGGAATCGGCGACTGACAAAATAAATGGCGTTCTCCTTTGTGGACTCTTGTTGCTCTTGTGCTAACATAGCCCCTAGGGCTTCATCATTGACAGTGAGATAAAGCAACAGAGGTTTCTCCTTGTGCGGCGGAACTAGAACAGGAGGGCACGTTAAGTAATGCTTCACTTGATCGAAGGCTTCTTGGCACGCGTCGGTCCATTCTAGAGCCACATTCTTCTTGAGTAACTTGAAGATTGGCTCGCACATGGAAGTGAGTTGGTGCACAAACCGACTGATGTATTGTAGTGTGCCCATGAAACCTTTAATCTCTTTCTGTGTCTTTGGAGGAGGCATGTCAATGATTGCCTTGATTTTGGAGGGGTCTACTTCGATTCCCCTTTCAGTGACCATATAACCAAGAACTTTGCCTCGGATAACCCCGAATGTGCACTTTGCAGGGTTGAGCCTCATCTTGTGTTGACGAAGCCTTTCGAAGAACTTGCGGAGATCGATCAAATGTTGACCATCGGTCCCTTTGGAGTGAATGATCATGTCGTCCACATAGACCTCGATTTCTTTGTGAATCATATCGTGGAACAAGTCTGTCACGGCTCTTTGGTAGGAAGCCCCAGCGTTTCTTAACCCAAACGGCATGACTGTGTAGCAGAAGGTACCCCACGGTGTTGTGAAGGCTGTCTTATGTTGATCTTCCTCGGCCATGAGAATCTGATTGTACCCAGCGAACCCATCCACAAATGAGCGAACCTCGTAGGCAGCAGTGGAGTCGACTAGCATGTCGATATTAGGGAGTGGAAAATCATCCTTTGGGGAAGCTTTGTTTAAATCCCGGAAGTCTACACAAACTCGGACCTTGCCGTTCGCCTTCCTGACTGTCACAATGTTGGCTAACCATGTCGGATACTCGATAACCTTGATGAAACCCACGCTGAGGAGCTTCTCGATCTCTTCTTTGACCTGCAGAGACCATTCTGGCTTGATCTTCCTGAGCTTCTGCTTTACTGGCCTGGCATCTTCTCTGATCGGAATCCTGTGCTCCGCTACCTTTCTGTCTAAACCCGGCATGTCTTTGTATGACCATGCGAACACATCCACGAACTCTCGTAGTAATGCAGTCAATTGTCTCTGTCGTCTCCCTTGAAGAAGCTTCCAATCTTGGTTTCTTTTGGCTCTTCTTCGGTACCCAGATTAACAACCTGCAATTCTTCGTCAGCCTTTGGACCATTCTCGCCACGACTACGGACTTGTTGAGCAAGTTCATTTAAGTATGTTGTGTTTTCGTGGTCTATTTCATCATAATTTGAATCGTTATTAACTTGTTCGTTAAGTTCATTATTAGTTAATTCATCATTTATGATGTTTGCAATCTCAGGGTACTCAGAAATATCAAATTTTCATTAGCAAAGAAAGGAAACACACGCTCGGCTATGGCCTCCAAATCCTCTTGGGTGAGGGTATTAGAGACACTCTCGGACTCGAAAGTAAGTGTAAGCTGCTCTTCCTTTGTTGCTGTGCGGGGTATGCAACCCATTTCTTGGACTAAGAATTCCTCGGATACCACGGGCCCTTTTGTTGAATACCAATTGTTGATCGGCTCGGAGCTTGGCGGGATCTCACTGATAGTCTCGTTCATGATGACGGTGTCATGGATGGCGTTGACTTGGCATTCATTCATTACGGCAAGCTCTTCGAACATGGAGGCTAAATCTGTCAGTTCTTCCCCCTCGGTGATTTCTGTCTCGGACTCTATAGTCACCTTCCTTCCCCACCATTCACGGGGCGACATGGGAGTTGGTTCCCTTTCGGATTTCTGGATCTCACAATCGGAGAAGATTTCGAGGCCGGGCTTTTTGACACCCTTGTTGTTAACCCATGGTTCGGGAAAGATCATGTATGGAACGTCTTCCCCTTGGCGGACAAAATAACCATTCAACGTCTTGCGGTAAGGCCTTAGATTAGGGACCTCATAACGACGGCCTTCTTTACGAGCTCGGGCCTTTTCGCTCTTGATTGCTTGTTCTTGCTTCAAGTCTTCTTTGGAAGGCTCGTACCCCAAACCGAATGTGTTCTTGACAAATGGGACTTGCACGGGATGTAGGATTCCTTGCTGATATTTCCCTAAGCCTAAACCAGGAAGTAGTCCATATCCCTCATCATGCGGAGTACTTTGTGATTGCTGGGGGTCCATGATCCATTTCCCCCTTCTTTGTCAATGGCGTTGATTGAGACGCCGGAGAGAGTGGAGTCTGGTAGACCGTGCTGAACTTGGTGGACGGGCTCACCTTTTCTGTGGATAGTAATGTTTTCAGCCATTACGGTCACTATTTCATCACCGTTTCGGATCTTGACACATTGGTGGAGAGTTGACGGTACGGCATTAGCACTATGAATCCATGGTCGACCTAACAGTAAGTTGAACGCAGGATATCAAGCACTTGGAATGGAACGGACATGACCATGCTCCCAAACTCAATGTCAATTTCGATCATACCCATGACTGTACGGGCGGTGCTGTCATAACCTCGGATTACTTGAGTAGAAGGCCTCAAATCAGAATCTTTAAGCCCAGTATGCCCATGATCCTACCAGGCATGAGATTGAGTGCGGAACCACCGTCCACTAAGACTCTTGAGACGGGCCTCCCCCTTGCTCGTACCTTGAGGTAAATAGCTTCGGCAAAGGTGATGACATTGCTAAAATGAATGTGACCAATCATTTCCGTGAGGTCCTCGGGAGTAGTATCAGGAGAAACTGATGTATCATTGAGATTGCGGATGACGAGATCTCGGTGTTTCTTCGAGGATGCAATGAGGTCCCAAATAGAGATGTTGGCTTGAGTTTTCTTGAGTTGGACAAGTAGAGGATCTTGGGAGTGTTGTGAGCTTGCGGCCTTTGAGAAGAGGAGCTCGGTGCGGAAGTGGAAGGGTTGCTTGCTATGACTCGACCGGATCGAGTTAGCATATTGACGTTCCCATCTTGCTTCTTTTTCCTATTCTCTAGTACTTCCCTCATTACCTCATCATAAGTCACTACATAACAAGAATTGTCAATTTTATTCATAACATTGGGGCCCCCATTCACAATTGGGATTGAATGGGTTGGTCCCCTCAAGTTCTCCTATCTCTATTACATTGACATGCTCGTCATTAGTCACTACAAATTCTTTCTTATCTATGAGATCTTGAATGACATTGCGGAGAACGAAGCATTCCTCGGTGGTGTGGCCACTATATTGGTGGTAGCCACAATATTTGTGGTGAGCATGATTGTCGTGGATCGTCTTGGGTTGGTACCCTTGCACGGGTGTGACTTGACCCTTTGCCTTGAGGACCTCGAACACTTCGGTTTGAGTCATGCCTTGGAGAGGCGTGTAGACACGGTCACTTCGGGGCCTTTTCCCTTGAGGTGGAGGAACCTTTTTGTAATTCCCCTTGTCAATAGTGACGGCGTTGACCGAGGCCTCTTTTGTGGAGTTGGAAGCGGCCTTGTAGCGGTAAGTAGGAGTGGTCTTCTTAATCTCTTTGAGCAAGTCATCCATGCGTACACCCGCCTCATACATTTGGGAGAAGTCGGAGTAGCAAGCTCCACTGAGGTGAGTGCGGAGATCAATCTTGAGACACTTGAGAAATATGTCCATTTGCTCTTTTGTGTTCGGCCTCTCAACAATTTCAGAGAGTTTGTCATTCCATCTCCTTGTGAAGTCGATGAAGGACTCATTGTCTCGTTGAGTAGTGTTCTCTAGCTCTTTCCTTGTGGGCCGGTGAGTGGTGTTGCCTTGGTATTGGTTCTTGAAGGCAAGCATGGCGGAGTCCCAATCAAGACGGACAGTGAGCGGGAGAGTAGCATACCAATCTTTTGCCGCCCCCTCGAGAGTGAGAGGAAAGCATTGAGCCATCACCTTGGTGGAGACCTTCTTTGGAACCATTGCCCAAATATAAGTCTCAATGTGAGCCATAGGGCAAGAGTTGCCCTTGAATTTGCTTATGTCGGGCATCTTGAACTTATCGGGAAGGGCGGCCATAGTACTCATGAGGATGGATGATTGATAAAGGCTTGTGTCGGAGCCTTTACCCATGTTGAGCCCATTGAATTTTTGGTCGATGTAGGCCATGATAGAATCCACCATTTTGGGCTCGTTGTTCTCGGAACTTGGTTCCCCCATTTTCTTGGTGCGGGTGTTGACATAAGGACTCTTGAACAAACCCTCGGTCCATTCGGATTCATCATCATTGTTCTTGTTCTTTCCCTTGGCAAGGTTGGTGAGCTTTTCTTTCATTAGCTCCATTTCGGCCTCGTGGGCCTCCCTTTGGCTGTCGAGGTGGGATTGCCAAATGTCATCTTTGCTTTGTGCCTCCTTGTTAAGGGTGGAGACTTGCTCTTGGAGGAGTTGAACCATAGTTGAGAGCTGTTCGAGAGACATGGTGTTGCTACTGCCGGTCATGGTTGATGTTGGAGCTGTTGGAGTGATCTCTTCACGGACTAACCGATTTGCTGAATCCCGGTAGACTTTGTAAGTACCAATTGAACCTATATTGCAGAAGAGGCCCTTGTCAGTCTTGAGTAGCACTTGCGGTCCATGAAGAGGCTTAGAACACACAGTTGGGCACACGACTCGAACCACATAAGAAAAGACTCTTTTTTTTTTTTTATGAGTCGGAGGGAATGAATCCCTTTTGGGGTTTCTAAGAAAATAATGGAATCGTCACACTAGTATATAGACCATCTCGCGGTCCCATATACTCATCGGATTCCACCACGTTTGTGAATCCTACATGTATCGGGATTAGACTAAATTAATGTAGTAAAGCATACATGCGGGGACGGATTTTTATTTTCGTCCAAAATAACCACTTTTGGGGACGGATTTTTATAGCGTCCCTTTCAACAAGTTGGCATGTATGATTTGAAGACATTAGTTTAGGGAAATCTCGGTACATGGAAACCGACTTGAGTCACGGAGTGTTAGACCCTAACTAGAATTGTGTGGTTTGTGCTCGGCTTGAATATGAGGCTCAAAGGTCACCCCGGCATGTAGTCTTGAACTACGCCACGGGCTGAGGTTTACCGCTTCGAAAGAGCCAAGGTCTGGTGGAGCTTGAAACTTTCTAGGACGGGCCTCGACGGGTTTGGGGTTGGACTTGTGCGACTCGATAGTGAGCAGTTCATAGGAATATGTGCATGTAGTGTGAGGTCTAACAAGTGACAAATTTTTTTTTTTTTTTTTTTTGAAAAAGAAAGAAAAACACACAAAACACATAAGCACATAAAATTACAACTCCCGAATCACCCGTGTGACCTGTAAATAAAACACAAAATTAAACAGTCCGAGGGTTCAATTCTGTTCTGATGCAGGCAACTGTGCCCACACCCCACTGTACTGCTCAGTCCCTGAAACCTGTCTCTGTTCTGGCACCAACCCAGAAGCGTGCGCCTCTGAGTTCTGATGTGGGACGCGCGCGCATGGCGCAATCATTATGGGAGGCGCGCGCTTCTGGGACACACCTGTCAGAATGTCAGACTTTGGACTCAGGGGATTGCCCTGGTCCTATGTTCATATTGTAACCCCTGCAGAAGTGATTAGTGCAGAATAACAGAAGAAGAAGATGAAGAATATGAAGAAGTGGGCGATTCTGGTTCTTGATGTGGGATGCGCGCGCCTTAGGCTTAAAAGGCCAGACGCGCGCGCCTCCCCCATCAGGAAACAGAATGCCCAGAAAAGATGTAGATTTCGATCAGAACGCAAGTTTAACCCTCAAATGTCCCCAGCAGAGTCGCCACTGTAGATACCCCGGGTGGGAACACCACGGCTTTAGGCTCGAGCGCGTGATATTATCCTAGAATGTCTAACTTGATTTTAGATTGTTTTAGAGTCGCCACCTATGTTTTGAGGAACATAAGAAAAACCTATTGATTGTAGCCTAAGTTTTGGTTACGAAAACAGAGATTCTTTGTTTTGAGGTTCGGGGGTTAGATTACGAGATGGGAAGTACCGAAACACCCATCTCGCCCAACTTAAGTTGGTCTTGCTTGATCAAAATCTACATAAATGAAAATATTCTTCTTCTTCTTCTTCTTTAAGTCATAAAAAGGGGGGTTTAAAATATGATTTGGAATGTAGGAGATAACTCCTTAACCAACCTCAATGAGATGAGGTGATCATTAGAGTCATGTCCCAAAATGATTTGGGTGATTGCACATTTGATTAAAGTAAAAGAGAGAGGAGATGAGATAGAAAAGAAAGGAAAAGATGGACTTTTACCTACAATTTGAAGAACTTCAAATGTTGCTTGATTTGATTCTTGGAGAACCTTTAGAAAGTGACTCTCTTTGTCTAGTTTTTTGATGCTTTTTCCCAATGATTTTTGATCAATTTTCGATCCTTGAAAATGGAGGTAAAGAGAGGTTTTTATAGGTGAAAGAGGGGTGTTTTTGGTGCCAAAACTCAGTCACCAAGAAATCCTTCCCGGGCAAAATCCTGTAAATTGAGCAAGGGATGGAGTCCTGGCCAGAAATCTGTAACTGACGCCCAGAGGCGCGCGCTTCCTGCTTTGGGGGCGGGAGGCGCGCGCGCCTGGATCCTGGTGTCGGAGGCGCGCGACTCAGAGAAGGCAATTTTGATAGAATGGACTAGAAAGTCAGCCCTGTCATTCAGTTTAGTCCCTGGACTTAACGAAGTCAGTCAGGAACTTAACGGAAGTGACAGAAACTAACGAGAAACACTTAGAATGGGGAGAAACACAAAATCAAATGTGCAATCGGGGTGAGCAGTCCAAGGCGGGGTGTCTACAAGTACCGGAACCAATAACCATAAGAGTGTCACAAAGGACAAGGACCATGACACAAAGTCATGCCCGTTAGCTAGATACATTCACAAAGGAACGCTAACTTGACTTTTCCAAGGCCAATCTGGAAAAGGGGTAAAGAAGGGGGCAAAACAATGGTCAACATTATAATGGACTTGGCTTTGCCATTATAATCTTTCCCATCGCCCGAACACACACAAAATACCAGCTGGACTTTCAAATAACTGCTAAGTAATAAATACTAGCTTAAATAAACAACTTAAGGTTCCAAAGCAGGGAACCATACCAAGTAGTCACCAAGAAAGTGAAATGTACCAATCACGCACAATTAAAGCGTTCCAACAATCTCAATTAACACTTAATTAATTTCCAACACAAACATAATCACCAAGGACCCGATTCTATCACTAGAGTGTACTACAATGTTCACTAAGGTCAACTAGAAGGACACCCAAGATTTGGATCAAAACGCATTCTTCAATCACACAAACCAACAAAATGAAAACCTTCAGAGGACTGTGCAGCCGCCCAAAATGGTATGTGCGGTCGCCCAAAATGGCCATCAAACACGACCAAAAGCTTTCAGATAGTTGTGCGGTCGCCCATACATTTTTGTGCGGCTGCCCAATGTTCTGAACTACTGGAAATCGGGAAGAACAACTGGGTTCTTCCAAATTTTAACCCAAAACACATTTCAACCAAAATCCAACCTTCTAACTAGCATACTAATGTACCAATACAACTAATAAGTCTAAAAGACTCATACAACAACATTTAACAACCAAAATCATGAATCAAACCCAAGATTCATAAATCACCATTTTTAACCCAAAATCCAAATAAATTCCAAACAAATTCAAAACCCAACCAAACTTCAAATATCACACATCAAACGTTATCTAAACATGATATGAACATTTTAGCATTAAAATGGGGGAAAAGTAACTTACTTGAAAATAATGAAAGTTGACGGAATTCGAATATTTTTGATTCTACGCGATCCTATCGACGATCTAAACAAGGTTCACGTTTTAAGAAATGAGAGATTATGAGAGGAAGATGAAGAAAATGAAGAGAGATGAAGAGGAAGAAAACTTACCCAAAACCAAGAGAGAGGGAGAGAGATGGCTGGGGAATGATGAATGAGGGAGTGAGGGAGGAGGGTAGGGAGGTGAGGGAAGTAGGGGAAATAATTCAAAAACTTACACTTAGGCCCCCTCTCTCACACTACACACAAATACTTACACTCCCTACTAACAATAAAGACCCAACAATATTACACTAGCACAAATGACCCAAATAAAATGCTAGGCATAAATATTATAACACATAAATTGCACACATAAATATTTAAATAAATAATAATTTAAATAAATAATTAAGCAAATAAATAAATAATAATTATTTAATTACTAATAAAATAGAGCTTAGATTTTTGGTCGTGACAATCTACATAAAAGATGAAATGTTCTTCTTATTCTTGATGATAAAAGGGGGTAAAAAAGGGGTGTTTGGAATGTAGGGAGATAACTTCGTGACTAGGTTCAATGAAATGAAGTAGTCTTTGATGTCATGTCCCAAAATGTTTGGGTGATTGCACTTTTGATTTAAAGCAAAATAAAGAGAGAAGATATGAAGTAGAAAAGGAGGGAAAAGAGTATTCTTTTACCTATACTTCAAAGAGCTTCAAGGACTCCTTCAAGAGGTTCTTAGGAAAATGCCTTGTAAGTATTTGTGTATAGTTTTTTGTTAATGATTCCAATATTTCCTCCTCTTCAATGGTGAATTAGAGGGGTTTTTATAGGTAAAGAAGGTGTGTTTTTGGTGCCAAAACCAAGTCACAAAGGTCAGTTACCCGGGCAAATCCTGTTAAAAGGAGCAAGGGAGGGATTCTTGGACAGAAATCTGTAACTGACGCCCAGATGCGCGCGCCTCCTGCCTTGGTGGCGGGATGCGCCCCAATCTGGCCCCAAAAGGTGAAAGCGCGCGCCTTGGAGATGGAAAAAATGACAGAATGGACTAGAAAGTCAGCACTGTTATTCAGTTTGGTCCCTGGACTTAACGAAGTCAGTCAGGAACTTAACATAAGTAACAGAAACTAACGAGAAACACTTAAAATAGGGAGAAACACAAAATCAAATGTGCAATCGGGGTGAGCGGTCCAAGGCGGGGTGTCTACACCATTCTTTGTTGATAAGCCCTTATGCGTTCAAATGCTCTTAACCTCTTTTCGTCGAGTAGGGCTAGTTGCTCGTATCGACTTTGCATCCAATCAACCTCGTTGACTTGGTTCTCGAGTAAGACCCGTAGAGAAGGAACCTCGAGTTCGACTGGGAGTACGGCTTCAGAACCATAAACCAATGAGTACGGAGTTTCTCCCGTTACTGGCCGTATTGATGTGCGGTAGCCCTACAATTCTAGTGGTAATTTCTCGGGCCAATCCCTTCCTATTGAAGCCATTTTTCATATGATGACCTCGATTATTTTGTTTGTTACTTCGACCACTCCATTGGATTGGGGATGGTATGGGGATGACTTGTGCTTGATAATTTTGTACTTAACCAAAAGTGCATCCATTTCTTTCTCAAAGTGAGAACCATTTTCGGAGATGATCTCATGAGGAATACCGTATCGGCATATGATGTTGTTCTTCACGAATTCGCCCACTTTCTTGGCATTGAGAACTCGGTAAGCTTGTGCCTCGACCCACTTTGTGAAGTAATCCACGTCCACTAGAATGAATGCTTGTCCGTTGCTTCCCGTATTATAGACTTTACCGATGATATCTATGCCCCAACAAGAGAACGGCCATGGTGTGGTCATGTTGTACAATTGTGAAGGTGGAGCATGTTGCAGATTAGCATGGAATTGGTACTTGGCACATTTCTTGACTTTCTTGATGCAGTCTCTTTCCATTGTAGTCCAATAGTAACCAATACGAAGTATCATCTTGGCTAACATAATCCCATTCATGTGGGGCCCACACTCGCCCTTGTGGACTTCATGCATGATTTTTTGAGCTTCAGTTTCATTTGCACATAATATATTGATCCTTTGATGATGTCTATTGTAGACTCGGTTTCCAATCAACACATATCTGGCGGCTAGCTTTTGTAATGCTATTCGAGATTTCCCATTGTTTTTCTCGGGGAAAGTACCATTGTTGAGAAAGTTCATGATGTCTGTGTACCACGGGGGGTTGTCTTGGACTTCATTGATCTCAATGTTCATGCAGTATGCCGGACTGGTCTTTTTTGAAATTTTGAAGGGTTTCACCATTTTTCCTTTGGGCATTTCAACCAATTAGGCTATGGTGGCTAAAGCGTCGGCACAGCGGTTCTTGTCCCTCGGTAAATAATTGAACGTGATATCTTGGAATTGTTCAACCAACTCCTCGAGGTATTGACCATACTGTTGGAGGGTCGGGTCTTGGATTTGCCATTTGCCCGATGTCTGATTGATAAGGAGGAGGGAGTCACCAAATACTTCTAGATCTGTGACATTTCTTTCTAGGGCCGCTTCCAGCCCCGCTATACATGCCTCATACTCGGCAATGTTGTTGGTAGCTTCGAATTCAAGACGGATTGCAATTAGAGTGTATATGTCCTTTGGATCGACAAGCAACATTCCTATCCCATAACCATGCTTATTGGCGGCGCCATCGAAAAAAAGTTGCCACTTATTTTCCTTGGTTGTAATGCAAACCAAGTGCTCGTCGGGAAACTATAAGTCCTCCCCTTCACTTCGTCACACGGAAATTCAACAAGTTGATCACTGAACACTTTCCCCCTGATGGATTTGAGTGTGACGTAAGTGATATCATAGGCGGCGAGCATGAAGTACCACTTGGCTATCCTTGTTGACATGAAAGGCTTCTCGAAGATGTAGCGGAGCGGGTCCACGTTTGCTACTATCTTGATTGGAAAGGCTTTCATATAATGTTTGAGCTTTTGAGTAACCCAAACCTGTGTTGCACAGGACTTCTCCAAGACGGAGTAGTTCTTTTCGCCTCCTTGAAAACGGCGACTGACAAAATAAATGGCATTCTCCTTTGTGGAGTCTTTTTGCTCTTGTGCTAGCATAGCCCCTAGGGCTTCGTCATTCTATGTGAGGTAAAGCAAGAGAGGCTTCTTCTTGTGAGGTGGAACCAAGACTGGAGGGCATGTCAAGTAATGCTTCACTTGGTTGAAAGCTTCTTGGCAAGCGTCGGTCCATTCTAGAGCCAAATTCTTCTTGAGTAGCTTGAAGATTGGCTCACACATGGAAGTAAGCTGGTGCACAAACCGACTAATGTACTAAAGTCTGCCCATGAAACCTTTGATTTCTTTCTATATCTTGGGAGGAGGCATGTCGATGATTGCCTCGATTTTGGAGGGATCTGCTTCAATTCCCCTTTCTGTGACCATGTAGCCAAGAACTTTGCCTCGAATAACCCTGAAGGTGCACTTTGCGGGATTGAGCCTCATCTTGTGTTGTCGAAGCCTTTCGAAGAACTTGCAGAAGTCGATTAAGTGTTGACCGTCGGTCTCCTTTGAATGGATGATCATGTCGTCCACATAGACCTCAATTTATTTATGGATCTTGTCATGGAACAAGTCTGTAACGGCCCTTTGATAAGTATCCCCAGCGTTCCTTAACCCAAACGGCATAACTGTGTAGCAAAAGTTGCCTCACGGTGTTGTAAAAGCAGTCTTGTGTTGATCCTCCTCGGCCATGACAATCTGATTATACCCAGCAAAACCATCCACAAATGAGCGAACCTCGTAGGCAGCAGTGGAGTCGACTAGCATGTCGATGTTGGGTAGTGGAAAATCATCCTTTGGAGAAGCTTTGTTCAAATCCCAGAAATCCACACACACGGGGACCTCGCCGTTAGCCTTTCTGACTATCACGACATTTGCTAGCCATGTCGGATACTCAATAACTTTGATGAAGCTCACACTGAGAAGCTTCTCTATCTCTTATTTTACTTGTAAAGACCATTCTGGCTTGATCTTTCTGAGTTTCTGTTTTGTCGGCTTAGCATCGTCTCTGATCGGAATCCTGTGCTCGGTGACCTTTATGTCTAAACCCGGCATGTATTTGTATGGCTATGCAAATACATCCAGAAACTCTTTGAGCAGTGCAGTCAATCTGTCTTTCTCTTCCCCCTTGATGAAGCTTCCGATCTTGGTTTGTTTCGGCTCTTCATCAGTACCCAGATTAAGAACATGCAGTTCTTCGTCATCCCCTAGACCATTTTCACCACGACTACGGACCTATTGAGCAAGTTCATTTAAGTATGTTTTGTTTTCGTGGTCTATTTCATCATTGTTTGAATCATTATTAACTAGTTCATTAAATTCATTATTAGTTAATTCATCATTCATGATGTTTGAAATCTCGGGGTACTCAGAAAGATCAAATTTTTCATTAACAACTAAAGGGAACACACGCTCGGCTATGGCCTCCATATCCTCTTGGATGAGGGTATCAGAAATACTCCCGGACTTGAAAGCGAATGTGAACAAGTCTTCCTTTGTAACCTTGAGCGGTATGCAACCCATCTTCTTGACCAAGAATTCCTCGGATACCATGGGTCCCTTTGTAGAATACCAGTTGTTGATCGGCTCGGATCTTGGCTTGATCTCGGTGAGAGGCTCACTTCCCTTGTCGGTTTCATAGATAGCATTGATCTGGCATTCATCCATGATGGTGAATTCCTTGAACATGGAGGCTAAATCCGTCAATTATTCCCCCACAGTGATCTCTGTTTCGGATTCTATAGTCACTTTCTTACCCCACCACTCTCGGGGTGACATAGGAGTTCGTTCCTCTTCGTGCTTCTGGATCTCATAGTCAGAAAAGATTTCGAGACCGGGCTTTCTGATACTTTGCTGTTGACCCATGGCTCAGGAAAGATCATGTACATGACGTCTTCCCCCTGGCGGAGAAAGTAGCCATTCAGTGTCTTGCGATAAGGCCTCAAATTAGGAATTTCATAATGACGGCCTTCCCTCCGAGCTCGGGTTTTTTCATTCTTGACGGCTTGCTCGTATTTCAAGTCATCTTTGGAAGGCTCATATCCCAAACCGAACTTGTTCTTAATAAAAGGAACCTCAATAGGTTGCATCTTTCCTTGTTTATATTTCCTTAGGCCCAAACCAGGGAAGTAATTCATATTCCTCATCAAGCGGAGGACTTTGCGATTGCCGAGGGTCTATGATCCATTTCCCCCTTCTTTGTCAATGGCATTGATTGAGATGCCGAAGAGAGTAGAGTTTGCTAAACCATGTTGAACTTGGTGAACGGGTTCCCCCTTTCTGTGAATAGTGACGTTTTCTGCCATGACGGTCACTATTTCATCCCCATTTCGGAACTTGACGCACTGATGGAGAGTCAAAGGAAAATCATTAGAACTGTGTCTCCATGGTCGGCCCAAGAGAAAATTGAATGAGGAGGGGACATCGAGCACTTGAAACAGGACGGACATAACCATGCTCTCAAATTCAATGTCTATTTCCACCATACACATGACTGTGCGGGAAGTGCTGTCATAACCTCGGATTACTTGAGTAGAAGGCTTTAGATCTGAATTTTTGAGCCCCAGTATGCCCATGATTCGGCCGGGCATTAGGTTAAGTGCGGAACCACCATCAACCAAGACTCTTGAAGTAGGTCTCCCTCTTGCTCTCACTTTGAGATAGATGGCCTCATTGTGATTGGGCCCAAATGGTGGAAGGTCCATGTCGGCAAAAGTGATTACATTGCCAAAATGAATGTGGCCTATCATTGCAGTAAGGTCCTCGGGAGTTGTATTAAGAGAGACTGACGTGTCATCGAGATTGCTGATGACAAAATCTCGGTGCTTCTTTGAGGATGCAATGAGGTCCCAAATAGAGATATTGGCTTGAGTTTTCTTGAGTTGTATTAATAGAGGATCTTCAGGAGTGTCGCGAGCTTGCGATCTTTGAGAAGAGGTGCTTGGTGCAGAAGTAGTAGGGTTGCTTGCTATGACTCGTCCGGATCGAGTTATCATGTTGACGTTCCCATCTTTCCTCTTTTTCCTATTCTCTAGTACTTCCCCCATTACTTCATCATAAGTCACAACGTAACAAGAATTGTCAAATTTATTCATCACATTGGAGCCCTCATTCACAATTGGGATTGAATGAGTGGTCTCCTCAAACTCTCCTATCTCTATTACATTGACATCACCCTCATTAGGGACTAGGAATTCCTTCTTTTCTATAAGATCTTGGATGACATTGCGGAGGACAAAGCATTCCTCGGTGAGATGGCCACTATGTTAGTGGTAGCCATAATATTTGTGAAGAGCATGGTTGGCATTGATTGACTTGGGTTGGTACCCTTGTATAGGTGTGATTTGCCCCTTTTCTTTGAGAACTTTGAAGGCCTCGTTTTGACTCATGCCTTGGAGAGGGGTATAGACACTGTCATTTTGAGATCTCTTGCCTTGAGGTGGAGGAACCCTTTTGTAATTCCCCTTGTCAGTAGTGACGGCATTGACCGAAGCCTCTTTTGTGGAGTTAGAGGCGTCCTTGTAACGGAAGCTAGGAGCACTTTTCTTGATCTCTTTGAGCAACTCATCCATTCGGATTCCTGCCTTATACATTTGAGAAAATCTGCATAGCAGGCCCCACTTAGGTGGGTGCGAAGATCAATTTTTAGAAACTTAAGGAAGATGTCCATTTGCTCCTTGGTGTTAGGCCTCTCGACAATCTTGTCAAGATTGTCGTTCCACCTTCTTGTAAAATCAATAAAGGACTCATTGTCCCTTTGGATGGTATTCTCGAGCTCTTTCTTGGCTGGGCGATGAGTGGTGTTGCCTTGGTATTGACTTTTGAAAGCAAGCATGGCGGCGTCCCAATCAAGAAGAATTGTGAAAGGGATAGTTGCATACCAATCATTTGCCGCCCCCTCGAGAGTAAGAGGGAAGCATTATGCCATAACTTTAGGAGATTCCTTTTTCGGAACCATAGCCCATATGTAAGTCTCAATGTGTGCCATAGGGCAAGAGTTTCCCTTGAACTTACTGATGTCGGGCATCTTGAACTTGTCGGGGAGAGTGGCTACGGTGCTCATGAGAATGGAGGACTGATAAAGGCTTGTATCGGAGCCTTTCCCCAAGTTGAGACCGTTGAAACGTTGGTCGATGTAGGCCATGATTGAGTCAACCATCTTGTGATCTTTGTTGTTGGTGCTCGGTTCTTCCATTTTCTTGGTACGGGCACTAACATAAGGGCTTTGAAACAAACCCTTAGTCCACTCGGACTCTTCATTGTTCTCTTTGTCTTTACCACTCGAAAGCTTGGTGAGCTTAGCTTTCATTTGGTCCATTTCGGCCTCGTGAGCCTCCCTTTGGTTGTCAAGATGGGATTGCCAAAGGTCATCTTTTTTTTGGGCCTCCTTATTGAGAGTGGAGACTTGCTCTTGGAGAAGTTGGACCATAGCTGAGAGTTGCTCAAGAGACATGGTGTTGTCAGTGTTGGAGCCGCCGGCCATTGATGTTGTCGCAGTTGTTGGAGTGATCGATTCACGAACTAGCCGGTTTCCTGAATCACGGTAGACTCTGTAAGTACCAATGGGACCTATATTGCAGAAGAGGCCCTTGTCAGTCTTGAGTAACACTTTCGGTCCATGAAGAGGCTCAGAACACACATTGGGCACACGACTCAAAACCACATAAAGAAAATATTTTTTTTTAATAAGTCGGAGGGACGGAGTCCCTTTTGAGTTTCTGAGAAAAATAATGGAATCGTCACACTAGTATATAGACCTTCTCGCGGTCCCATATACTCATCGGATTCCACCACGTTTGTGAATCCTACATATGTCGGGATTAAACTAAATTAATGTAGTAAAGCATATATGCGGGGACGGATTTTTTATTTTCGTCCATAATAACCACTTGGGGACGGCTTTTTATTTCGTCCATGATAACCACTTGGCATGTATGTTTTGAAGATATTAGTTTAGGGAAATCTCGGCATATGAAAACCGACTTAGTCACGGTGTGTTAGACCCTAACTAGAATTGTGTTGGCTTGTGTTCGGCTAATAAGAGGCTTAAGGTCACCCTCGGCATGTAGTCATGAACTACGCGACGGGCTGAGGTTTACCGCTTCGGAAGAGTCAAGGTCGGGTGGAGCTTGAAACTTCCTAGGACGGGCCTCGACGGGTTTGGGGTTATGAACTTGTGCGACTCGATAGTGAGCAATTTATAAAAATATGTGCATGTAGTGTGAGGTCCAACATGTGACAAAACATTTTTTTTACTCTTTTTTTTAAATAAAAGCAAATAAGCACATAAATTACAAATATCGAATCACTCGTGTGACCGATAAAATAAAACACGAAAGTAAAACAGTCCAAAGGTCCAAATTAGGCCTTGATGCAGGCAACTGTGCCCACACTCCAATCATTCTGCCCTATTCTGAAACTGTCCCTGTTCTGGAAAACTACTCAGAAGCGTGCGCCTCTGGCCTGTTCTGGGCAAACCTTTCAGACTGTCAGACTTTGGACTCAGGGGATTACCCTGGTCCTGAATATACATTGTGACCCCTTCAGAAATGATTAGTGTAGAAGAAAGAAGAAGAATAGGAAGAACATTAAGAAGCGGGCGACTCTGGTACTTGATGTGAGCCGTGCGCGCCTTAGGCCAAGAAGGCCAGAGGCGCACGCTTCCCCCATCAGGAACCAGAATGCCCAGAAAAATGTAGACTTTGATCAGAAACACAAGTTTAACCCTCAAAGGTCCCCAGCAGAGTCGCCACTGTAGATACCCCGGGAGAGGCCCACGGCTTGGCTAGAGCGCGCGAGTTGTCCTAGGATGTCTAATTGTGTTTTAATTGTAGAGTCGCCACCTATGTTTTAGAGGAACGTAAGAAAAACCTAATGTATAGCCTAATTTTGATTACGAAAACAGAGATTCTTGTTATGAGGTTCGGGGGTTAGGTTACGAGATGGGAAGTACTTAAACGCCCATCTCGCCCAACTAATGTTGGTCTTGCTTGATCAAAGTATACATAAATAATAAAATGTTCTTCCTATTCTTGACTATAATAAAGGGGGGGTTTTGAAAGGGTTTTTTTGGAATGTAGGGAGATAACTCCTTGACCAACTTCAATGGAATGAAGTATCCTTTGGTGTCATGTCCCAAAATGGTTTGGGTGATTGCACGTTTTATCAATATAGAAGAGAAAGTGGAAGGATGAAGTAGAGAAAAGAGAAAAGAGAAAAGAGTAGTCTTTTACCTAAACTTCAAAATGACTTCAAGTATTTCTTGGGAAATTGCCTTTGGAAATGCCTTGAGTGTATTTGTGTATAGTTATCTTGCTTCCAAAAGGAGTTCTTTTCCAATGGTGGAGAAGAGATGTTTATATAGTTGTAAAACATATGTTTTTGGTGCCAAAACTCAGTCACCAAAAATCTTTCCCGGGCAAAATCATGTAAAAATGAGCAAAGGAGAGATTCTTGGCAGAAATCTGTAACTGACGCCCAGAGGCGCGCGCTTCCTACCTCAGGGGCGGAAGGCGCGCGCGTCTGGCTCCTATGGTCGGAGGCGCGCGACTCATAGATGGCTTTTTTGACAGAATGGACTAGAAAGTTAGCCCTGTTATTCAGTTTAGTCCCTGGACTTAACGAAGTCAGTTAGGAACTTAACGGAAGTAACAGAAACTGACGAAAAACACATAAAAAGGGAGAAACACAAAATCAAATGTGCAATCGGGGTGAGCGTTCCAAGGCGGGGTGTCTACAGAACTACAATGACCTGAGCTCCTTATTTAATTGATGTAAAAGGAGAACGTAGGTAGCCTTTTGGTCCGGTCTATTCAATAAATAAAATCAAAATCTTGTTTTCTTATTAACTGAATGCATTTCAAGAAAGCAATAAGAAAATTTCTAACATGAATACCAACTTGCGAAAGAAAATAAATAAAATACTAAAAATCTAAGCATTGGTCTATCTATAAGCAATCTCTCGATACTCCTAAGGATCTATTTCTTCCTTAACTTAGTAGGGGCTTGACCACGGTCCGCCTTGTCACTCCTTTTCCTCTTATGCAAAGGTATCTCAAAACCGGGAGGAACATCAAGTCTACTGAGCACCGAGGGAGTCAGTCTTGCAAACACATGAGGCCTATCTAGAGCTTGAAATTTACCGGGAAGCCCATTTGCTCTCTTCTCGTAAAAGTCATTATCCATAAAATCTTGAGTGGCATCTACTCTGACATTGGAAGGATCCTCCTTAGCTTCCTTCTTCCTCAAATTCAAGCTAGGCTCTAATTGGTCCCCCAACAGAGGGCGGCGAATCTCATCAACATCCTCAGCATTGGGATGGAGTTCTGTGTGAAACCAATCCAAATATTTATCTAACAAATAGATTCTCCCTCCATTATGACGAAGATTGGTCCAATGATCCATAGTGGTGCCTTTCCCCCAAGCGCGAGCCAAGCTCGTAGAGAACTCTGAGTCCATGAAGGAAATATCTTGAGGCCGTCCCCCTAACGCGAAACTGTCCTGCTATTGACCGAACTGTCGCATTACCCTTCGATCAAAATAGAAAGAGGAATCCCTCAAACCCAGAAGGACGACCCTGTCGTATCTAAGGGTATTAGCTACAAACCTCCTCACCTTCCAAAAGGAGGGGCACCAAGCAATATCATCAGTCTCCGCCTTGGCAAAAAGATGGGCCTACTCCTCAATGCTGCCCTTCACCAATAGTCTCTGCCTATGGAAAGTATAAGGGGAATACTCAGTCGGAGAATCCAACAATTTAAAATGTTCTCTGAGCCAAATAGTCAACAATAACGGACTTCCCCAAGTCATGGAGCCGGTTCGGTGTAACTCATCAAGGCCATGAAGGTTCTCCGCAAGATAAGAGGGACTATGTTGAAAGCCCGTCCTCTAGCTTGCAGAACGATGTCCATAAGCTCCGTGTTCGCCATGCCACACTTGCTCATAAAAAGTACGCTTCAAAATTAACACAGTTCCAAGAGGCAACATTGGGAGTCCATGTAGATACCCCGGGTGGGAACACCACGGCTTTAGGCTCGAGCGCGTGATATTATCCTAGAATGTCTAACTTGATTTTAGATTGTTTTAGAGTCGCCACCTATGTTTTGAGGAACATAAGAAAAACCTATTGATTGTAGCCTAAGTTTTGGTTACGAAAACAGAGATTCTTTGTTTTGAGGTCCGGGGGTTAGATTACGAGATGGGAAGTACCGAAACACCCATCTCGCCCAACTTAAGTTGGTCTTGCTTGATCAAAATCTACATAAATGAAAATATTCTTCTTCTTCTTCTTCTTTAAGTCATAAAAAGGGGGGTTTAAAATATGATTTGGAATGTAGGAGATAACTCCTTAACCAACCTCAATGAGATGAGGTGATCATTAGAGTCATGTCCCAAAATGATTTGGGTGATTGCACATTTGATTAAAGTAAAAGAGAGAGGAGATGAGATAGAAAAGAAAGGAAAAGATGGACTTTTACCTACAATTTGAAGAACTTCAAATGTTGCTTGATTTGTTTCTTGGAAAACCTTTAGAAAGTGACTCTCTTTGTCTAGTTTTTTGATGCTTTTTCCCAATGATTTTTGATCAATTTTCGATCCTTGAAAATGGAGGTAAAGAGAGGTTTTTATAGGTGAAAGAGGGGTGTTTTTGGTGCCAAAACTCAGTCACCAAGAAATCCTTCCCGGGCAAAATCCTGTAAATTGAGCAAGGGAGGGAATCCTGGCCAGAAATCTGTAACTGACGCCCAGAGGCGTGCGCTTCCTGCTTTGGGGGCGGGAGGCGCGCGCGCCTGGATCCTAGTGTCGGAGGCGCGCGACTCAGAGAAGGCAATTTTGACAGAATGGACTAGAAAGTCAGCCCTGTCATTCAGTTTAGTCCCTGGATTTAACGAAGTCAGTCAGGAACTTAACGGAAGTGACAGAAACTAACGAGAAACACTTAGAATGGGGAGAAACACAAAATCAAATGTGCAATCGGGGTGAGCGGTCCAAGGCGGGGTGTCTACAGAGCCCCTCGGTGACGTGGATTGCAAAGCAAAACGCGTCGACGAAAGTTAAGAACACCCGCCGAGGACATCACCAAAAAAGGCAAAGACTCGATGAAAGCAGGAATTTGAAATTGCGAGAGATAGTGGTGCGCTCCCTGTGTGAGCGGCTTTTGTTGATAGAGGGGGTGGCATGATCCGTTAGGTGAACCTGCCGGCTGAATGTTTTGAATGAGGCTGTTAGTGAACCTTCTGATGAATCCGTTAGTGAATCCCTTGGATGAGTTCGTTGGTGAACCCTTGTTGACGAATCCGTTGGTGAATCCTTTGGATGAGTCCGTTGGTGAACCCTTGTTGACGAATCCGTTGGTGAATCCGTTTGATGAATCCGTTAGTGAATCCCTTGGATGAGTCCGTTGGTGAACCCTTGTTGACGAATCCGTTGGTGAATCCGTTTGATGAATCCGTTAGTGAATCCCTTGGATGAGTCCGTTGGTGAACCCTTGTTGACGAATCCGTTGGTGGATCCGTTTGATGAATCCGTTAGTGAATCCCTTGGATGAGTCCGTTGGTGAACCCTTGTTGACGAATCCGTTGGTGAATCCGTTTGATGAATCCGTTAGTGAATCCCTTGGATGAGTCCATTGGTAACCCTTTGGATGAGTCCGTTGGTGAACCCTTGTTGACGAATCCGTTGGTGAATCCGTTTGATGAATCCGTTAGTGAATCCCTTGGATGAGTCCGTTGGTGAACCCTTGTTGACGAATCCGTTGGTGAATCCGTTTGATGAATCCGTTAGTGAATTCCTGGATGAGTCCGTTGGTGAACCCTTGTTGACGAATCCGTTGGTGAATCCGTTTGATGAATCCGTTAGTGAATCCCTTGGATGAGTCCGTTGGTGAACCCTTGTTGACGAATCCGTTGGTGAATCCGTTTGATGAATCCGTTAGTGAATTCCTTGGATGAGTCCGTTGGTGAACCCTTGTTGACGAATCCGTTGGTGAATCCGTTTGATGAATCCGTTAGTGAATCCCTTGGATGAGTCCGTTGGTGAACCCTTGTTGACGAATCCGTTGGTGAATCCTTTTGATGAATCCGTTAGTGAATCCCTTGGATGAGTCCGTTGGTGAACCCTTGTTGACGAATCCGTTGGTGAATCCGTTTGATGAATCCGTTAGTGAATCCCTTGGGTGAGTCCGTTGGTGAACCCTTTGGATGAGTCCGTTGGTGAACCCTTGTTGACGAATCCGTTGGTGAATCCGTTGATGAATCCGTTAGTGAATCCCTTGGATGAGTCCGTTGGTGAACCCTTGTTGACGAATCCGTTGGTGAATCCGTTTGATGAATCCGTTAGTGAATCCCTTGGATGAGTCCGTTGGTGAACCCTTGTTGACGAATCCGTTGGTGAATCCGTTTGATGAATCCGTTAGTGAATCCCTTGGATGAGTCCGTTGGTGAACCCTTTGGATGAGTCCGTTGGTGAACCCTTGTTGACGAATCCGTTAGTGAATCCGTTTGATGAAATATTGCTTTGAAGTCTCGTGCCATTTGGAGTCACACTTGACTTTTGAATTGTGGGGTACGGGCACAGTTGACTGCGACCCGAAAAATGTTCCTGCTGGGGATGAAATGTTGAGATTGACTCTTGAGGGGGGCGTGGCACCCGTGACAGAACTTAGGGAGTTCGGAATCCGTGGGGAAACTTTGATACGATGCATGGATTCTTGCATGGGAGACTGCTACTGAACCTGCCTGCTGATGGGAAGAGCGCGCGTCCGAGCCTCGTTATGGGATGCGCGCGCCTCAGATGAGTATGTCGGGAGGCGCGCGCCTGGCGCATAAGTTCAGCACATTTAAACAGGTTGTTCGCTGTTTTCGGCCATTTTTCAAAAATTTGAAGAACCCTCCAAATTCCAAGCCCAATTTTCGTAGAGAAATCACCCCAAAACGCTTTCTTGCTGCTCTAGGATCAATTCCGTCAAAGAAACGATGTCGGATCGTCAGCAATCACCTCCGTTTGAGATGCCACAGGGCGAGGAGCCCGAAATTGGGGTTGAAGCTATGGACCCGAGCTTGCTTACTTTCCGGCCTCATACCCATATTTCTCACTTCGTGACTTCGGGTTTGGTAAGAATGCCTCACCTTTCTTGTCGATTTCGGGCTTTATGAAGTTCTGTTTTCTTTACCCGAGATATTGCTGCAGCAGCTTTATTGATCATTCTTTGCATGTTGTTTGTTGTTGCTGATTTGTTGTAAGAAACATGTTGGGATGTCCATTTTCACGTTCACACACTTGCTTGTACATTGTTCTGCCGTTGAAATCTTTGTGTTGAGTTCATCCGTTTTTTTTTTCTAGCAGTCATGCTGATGAAATTTTTGCTGTTCCCCCTTTTTTTTTTTTAGGAGTGGACCCGTTTGACGGAGATTCGCGGTGGGGCTCATGGGCCCATCTCTATATGGAAGAGGTTGCCCGAGAATGTTCGGGCCCGAGTCACAGGGACTCATTTTGGTCTTTTTGTCACTAGCCTCCCAGCTTTGAAGAATGACCCTGATGTGGTTCAGGCATTGAGGGAGAGATGGTGGGATACCACCCATACCTTCCATTTACCCATGGGCGAGGTGACTATGACGCCTACTGATTTCACAGCTTTGACGGGCTTGCCGTTCATGGGGGTGCCTGTCCCTTTTGGTTTGAGAGGGGCTGCTCGGACTCCGGACGAGTTACTGGCCTTGGTTGACTGTCGGTTCGAGGTTAATAATTCTCGAGTGACATGGGGGAGAATCCGGGCTTATTTCAGCATCCTGATGGCTGAGGCTCGGGGTGTTACTGCTGATCGGGTTGATGCTGTGGCCCGTTGCTTCATTTGGTACTTGTTATCCCACACTCTGTTTGCCAATGGGGGATCTTCGACCTCTTTGGCTCTGCTTGACTTGTTAGTGGACTTGGACCAGATCGGCCAGTATAACTGGGGCGCAGCGGGCTTGGCTTCTTGTTACCACGGCATGGATTTGACCAGCCGCTCGACCACCAGCTCTGTTACGGGCTTCAGCTTGCTGTGGGAGGTATACCGCTTACTGTCCCTTTTATATTCTCCTTGCCTTAGTCATAACTGCCTTTTTCGTTGACTGTCATTAACTTTGTTTCTGCCTCTTGTCTACAGCTTTGGGCTTTTGCTATCCTAAATCTGAGGGATTTCAAGATTGCCAAGGAAGGCCAGCCCCAGTATCCGGACTGCGCACGGTGGGCGTATAAGGAGAGGAATGTGAAGACTGGAACGAATCCCATTAGTCTTAATTCGGCCCGACGGCACTTGGACACCCTGAGGCCTGAATCTGTTGCCTTTTCTTTGTATCCGTGGAGATCAGTTCAGCACTGGTTTGAGCACACTCTTATTCCTACCCGTTCTCGGCTTTTGATGAGTTCGGGTGAGTGCATGGCTCTGTACTTGGGAGACAGAGTATTTTGGCAGCATGGTACCCAGGTGACAGACTTTTACACCCCTCCTCGTCCTGCAGTTCCAGACGTTCCTCCTTTCTGCCCTCGTAACTGGAGGTCACTTTCAGAGGCTGATCGTGCGGCATATATGGTAGGGGTTGATGCCGTCCCTTATATTCACTTGGATCAGGATTATGGCCTCTTCAGGGAGAACAACTTGATGCAGGGCTTTATGTTCGCTGATCCGAGGAGATCACAGGCTGCTCCTTCGACCTCCGCTCGGTTTTACACTACCGGTGCCGGGTATTGTTTTGATCCTCCTTTGCCTCCTCCTTATTACACTTATTCAAACTTCGGGGTCTTTGAGGAGCAGAGGGAGATTGTTCCCGAGGATATGTCACCGGAGAGAGAGCCTCCTGCTCAGGCTGCCGTGGTATGTTTTTCTGACCATCTTTGCATTTTCTCAGTTCCAGTCTTGTTTTTCTGTTCTTTGTATTGATGTAATTTCCTTTCCCCGTTCTTTGTTGTAACAGGTGCCCGTAGCTGCTTATAGGCACTTGGGTAGGCAGAACAAAGGGATGAGGCGGAGGCTCCGTCAGCTGGAGGAGAGGGTGCTGGAGCTGTGCAGGGATATTGCTGCCATGACTAGAGATGCTGCTGGTGCTGTCTCTGGTGCTGCGAGAGGAGCTGCCCGAGGTGCTCGGGGCATGGGACGAGGCTGCAGGGATGCTGCACTGGACATTGATGAGGCTGTCTCTTCGGCGAGGCAGTCGCTGAGCAGGAGTCTGAGCCATAGTAGGAGTCTGAGCCGAGAGGGTAGCCAGAGCCGGGGCGGCGCCAGTTCATCGGGGAGAGCTGCTAAGAGGACCCGTCCTGATGTTGTGATTGAGACATCTGAGTCTGATGATGATGATGATGATGATGAGGATGATGATGACGATGAGGAGACCGAGAGCGGTAGCAGGGGGTGAGTACAGTGTTGGTGATGACGTGCCTGAGCTGTTGTGGCTGAGAGGATGAGGGATTGAAACACTTTTGCTTTTGCCTGTAATAACATTTAACATGTATTTACAATCCTATCTATTTTACTACTCGTTTTTATGTTCTATTAGCGACTCGATCTTAGATGTCGACTCTTTACAAACAAATGTGTGCCCAAAGGGTGCTTGTTGTCGATGCTTTGAACTCCTTTTTTATTGCTGGGATTTGATTTTGCTGCAGGCTGGATATGTTGAAGTGCTTGGGTTCTGTTCTGAACTGACAAGGGCTGTTTCTGTCTAAACTGCTGTCAAAGGCGCGCGCGTCGGGCCTTGCTTTTGGGAGGCGCGCGCGTTGTGAATCCATGGTCGGAGGCGCGCGCTTCTGGCCTGCTGAATTACAGCCCCTTTCTTTTCTGATCAGAATGTTCCAACAGCTATAAATTTGAACCATTTTTCGACCAGAATGGCCACACAGCATTCTTTTGCAGACACTTTCTCCCCCTAAACCACAAAATTCTTGTTATAATGGCCCCAATGACTTTCTCCTTTGAAGTTAAGGTTTCCGTCCCCGAGGGTGAGAAGTCCGTTCCAATGGTGAACGCCGTTCCAGCTGTGGGGTCCGTCTCGATGGTGGAGAAGCGTCCGAGCGTTTTTGATCGTTTGGGAAGGCCCAATGACGATGTTGTTGACCCCGTGAGACCGGTGGTTCATGTGCGGGACTATAGACCCCGTTATTTTCCCAAGAAGAAGAAAGGTAAGGGAAATTCCTCATATGTGTGGAAGCGTCCCATGGTTGTCCCCGCTAAGGTTCCGCTTGATAAGGGTAAAGGGAAAGCCGTTGATGAAGCTCCGTCCCGTCCTAGCGTTTTCTCCCGTCTTGGCGGTCCCAAGAATGTTCCGTCCCCATCCAAGAAGACTAAAGTACATAACAAGAAGCAATGGGTTCCCAAACCTAAGAAAGATTAGATTTTTCTTTGTACCCCAAGAGATTGCAATTTAGACCACTTTGTTTTAGGATTTAATATTTTGATGTCTTTTGTTGCTCAATAAATCCGTTGTAATGGTTTGAATAATTCATTGAATGAATAAAAATTGCATTTTGTTACTTGGAGTGAATTGGGTATTTTTGATATGTTTTAGACCGCACCCGAAGGTTGCCTACGTTCCTCCAGTTGGGAGGCTCAGGTCTTCGTAGTTCAAACAAACAAAGACCATTTTTTTTTTTTTTTTTTTTGTGCACCCTGTTTTTTGCCTAGACCGCCCTTGCGGGTTTTCAATCTAGCGGGCTTCTTTTTTGCACGTGCTCTAATTTTTGCCTAGGCCGCCCTTGCGGGTTTTCAACCTAGCGAGCGATTTTTTTTTATTTTTTTATTTTTTTAATGGTCTTTGTTTATTAAGCGTAGAACCTCTTGAGCTTGTCGAGGTTGACCTCCTTTGGCAGCTGGTCACCATCTAAATCCACGAGCCGGACTGCACCACCGCTTAGTATCTTTTTGACCACGTACGGACCGATCCATCGGGGTCCCCATTTCCCCAGGGGATTCATGGCATTAGGAGGATGTTGTCTTAAGACCAAATCTCCCACATTGATGTTTCGAGGCTTCACTTTTTTGTTGAAAGCTCTTGCCATCCTTTGCTGATATGCCCTCGTGCGTTCGAGTGCCCTTAACCTTTTCTCGTCGAGTAAGGCTAGCTGTTCGTATCGACTCTGCATCCAGTTGACCTCGTTGACTTGATTCTCGAGGAGGACCCGTAGAGATGGGACTTCAAGTTCGATAGGGAGTACGGCTTCAGAACCATAGACCAATGCATAAGGAGTTTCTCCTGTTGCGGATCGTATCGATGTGCGGTAGCCCCACAATGCTAATGGTAGCTTTTCAGGCCAATCCCTTCCTGTTGAGGCCATTTTCTTGACGATGGTTTCGATGGTCTTATTTGCTGCTTCGACTGCGCCATTTGCTTGGGGCCGGTAAGGAGATGACTTGTGCTTGGTGATCTTGTATTCTACCAAAAGTGCATCCATTTCCTTCTCAAAGTGAGAGCCGTTGTCGGAAATGATTTCATGAGGCACGCCGTATCGGCACATGATATTAATCTTTACAAATTCGGCCACTTTCTTGGCGTTGAGGGTTCGATAGGCTTGTGCTTCGACCCACTTTGTGAAGTAGTCGACTGCTACTAGGACGAATGACTGCCCATTGCTCCCGGCAGGATGAATTTTACCGATGATGTCTATCCCCCAACAAGAGAAAGGCCAAGGTGTGACCATGTTATAAAGTTGTGAGGGTGGAGCATGTTGCAGATTAGCGTGGAATTGGCACTTGGCACACCTTTTGACTTTCTCGATACAGTCTCGTTCCATAGTGCTCCAATAGTAACCAATGCGGAGTATCTTCTTGACTAGCATAAACCCATTCATGTGGGGTCCACATTCTCCTTCGTGCACTTCACACATTATCCCTTGAGCTTCGGTCTCATTGGCGCATAAGAGATTGATCCCGTCGTGGTGCCTTTTATAGACTCGGTCCCCAATCAGTACGTACCGAGAGGCTAACCTTTGCAGAGCTGCTTGAGACTTCTTATTGATGTTCTCGGGATAAGTGCCGTCTTTGAGGAAGTTCATGATATCTGAATACCACGGAGAGTTTGTTTGAACCTCGTTGATCTCGATGCTCATGCAATATGCCGGACTGTTCCTTCGAGCAATTTTGAAAGGCTTCACCATTTTCCCTTTGGGCATTTCAACTAATGAAGCTATAGTGGCCAGTGCATCGGCGAAGCGATTCTTATCCCTTGGCAGGTAGTTGAAAGTGATTTCTTGGAATTGTTCAACCAGTTCTTCAAGGTGCTGACCATACTGTTGGAGAGTCGGGTCTTGGGTTCGCCATTTACCCGATTGCTGATTGATAAGGAGCAAAGAGTCGCCGAACACTTCTAGTTCCGTGACGTTTCTTTCGAGAGCTGCTTCGAGCCCTGCTATGCATGCTTCGTACTCGGCAATGTTGTTGGTAGCTTCGAATTCCAGGCGTATGGCAATGGGAGTGTAGATGTCTTTTGGATCGACAAGCAATACCCCTATACCAAAACCGTGTTTATTGGCGGCGCCATCGAAAAAAAGTTGCCACTTGTCTTCCTCGGTTGCAGTACAAATTAAATGCTCGTCGGGGAACTGTACATCTTCCCCCTTCACTTCGTCACACGGGAATTCGGCAAGCTGGTCACTGAACACTTTCCCCCTGACGGATTTTAGTGTGACGTAAGTGATATCGTAGCCGGCGAGCATGAAGTACCATTTGGCTATTCTTGTTGACATGAAAGGCTTCTCGAAGATGTAGCGGAGCGGGTCCACCTTTGCTACTAGCTTGATTGGAAAAGCTTCCATATAGTGTTTGAGCTTTTGAGTGACCCAAACCAATGCTGCACATGACTTCTCTAACCCCGACTGATGTATTGTAGTCTGCCCATGAAACCTTTAATCTCTTTCTGTGTCTTTGGAGGAGGCATGTCAATGATTGCCTTGATTTTGGTGGGGTCTACTTCGATTCCCCTTTCAGTGACCATATAACCAAGAACATTGCCTCGGATAACCCCGAATGTGCACTTTGCAGGGTTGAGCCTCATCTTGTGTTGACGAAGCCTTTCGAAGAACTTGCGGAGATCGATCAAATGTTGACCATCGGTCCCTTTGGAGTGAATGATCATGTCGTCCACATAGACCTCGATTTCTTTGTGAATCATATCGTGGAACAAGTCTGTCACGGCTCTTTGGTAGGAAGCCCCAGCGTTTCTTAACCCAAACGGCATGACTGTGTAGCAGAAGGTACCCCACGGTGTTGTGAAGGCTATCTTATGTTGATCTTCCTTGGCCATGAGAATCTGATTGTACCCAGCGAACCCATCCACAAATGAGCGAACCTCGTAGGCAGCAGTGGAGTCGACTAGCATGTCGATATTAGGGAGTGGAAAATCATCCTTTGGGGAAGCTTTGTTTAAATCCCGGAAGTCTACACAAACTCGGACCTTGCCGTTCGCCTTCCTGACTGTCACAATGTTGGCTAACCATGTCGGATACTCGATAACCTTGATGAAACCCACGCTGAGGAGCTTCTCGATCTCTTCTTTGACCTGCAGAGACCATTCTGGCTTGATCTTCCTGAGCTTCTGCTTTACTGGCCTGGCATCTTCTCTGATCGGAATCCTGTGCTCCGCTACCTTTCTGTCTAAACCCGGCATGTCTTTGTATGACCATGCGAACACATCCACGAACTCTCGTAGTAATGCAGTCAATTTGTCTCTGTCGTCTCCCTTGAAGAAGCTTCCAATCTTGGTTTCTTTTGGCTCTTCTTCGGTACCCAGATTAACAACCTGCAATTCTTCGTCAGCCTTTGGACCATTCTCGCCACGACTACGGACTTGTTGAGCAAGTTCATTTAAGTATGTTGTGTTTTCGTGGTCTATTTCATCATAATTTGAATCGTTATTAACTTGTTCGTTAAGTTCATTATTAGTTAATTCATCATTTATGATGTTTGCAATCTCAGGGTACTCAGAAATATCAAATTTTTCATTAGCAAAGAAGGAAACACACGCTCGGCTATGGCCTCCAAATCCTCTTGGGTGAGGGTATTAGAGACACTCTCGGACTCGAGAGTAAGTGTAAGCTGCTCTTCCTTTGTTGCTCTGCGGGGTATGCAACCCATTTCTTGGACTAAGAATTCCTCGGATACCACGGGCCCTTTTGTTGAATACCAATTGTTGATCGGCTCGGAGCTTGGCGGGATCTCACTGATAGTCTCGTTCATGATGACGGTGTCATGGATGGCGTTGACTTGGCATTCATTCATTACGGCAAGCTCTTCGAACATGGAGGCTAAATCTGTCAGTTCTCCCCCTCGGTGATTTCTGTCTCGGACTCTATAGTCACCTTCCTTCCCCACCATTCACGGGGCGACATGGGAGTTGGTTCCCTTTCGGATTTCTGGATCTCACAATCGGAGAAGATTTCGAGGCCGGGCTTTTTGACACCCTTGTTGTTAACCCATGGTTCGGGAAAGATCATGTATGGAACGTCTTCCCCTTGGCGGACAAAATAACCATTCAACGTCTTGCGGTAAGGCCTTAGATTAGGGACCTCATAACGACGGCCTTCTTTACGAGCTCGGGCCTTTTCGCTCTTGATTGCTTGTTCTTGCTTCAAGTCTTCTTTGGAAGGCTCGTACCCCAAACCGAATGTGTTCTTGACAAATGGGACTTGCACGGGATGTAGGATTCCTTGCTGATATTTCCCTAAGCCTAAACCAGGGAAGTAGTCCATATCCCTCATCATGCGGAGTACTTTGTGATTGCTGGGGGTCCATGATCCATTTCCCCCTTCTTTGTCAATGGCGTTGATTGAGACGCCGGAGAGAGTGGAGTCTGGTAGACCGTGCTGAACTTGGTGGACGGGCTCACCTTTTCTGTGGATAGTAATGTTTTCAGCCATTACGGTCACTATTTCATCACCGTTTCGGATCTTGACACATTGGTGGAGAGTTGACGGTACGGCATTAGCACTATGAATCCATGGTCGACCTAACAGTAAGTTGAACGAGGCAGGGATATCAAGCACTTGGAATGGAACAGACATGACCATGCTCCAAACTCAATGTCAATTTCGATCATACCCATGACTGTACGGGCGGTGCTGTCATAACCTCGGATTACTTTAGTAGAAGGCCTCAAATCAGAATCTTTAAGCCCCGTATGCCCATGATCCTACCAGGCATGAGATTGAGTGCGGAACCACCGTCCACTAAGACTCTTGAGACGGGCCTCCCCCTTGCTCGTACCTTGAGGTAAATAGCTTCGGCAAAGGTGATGACATTGCTAAAATGAATGTGACCAATCATTTCCGTGAGGTCCTCGGGAGTAGTATCACGAGAAACAGATGTATCATTGAGATTGCGGATGACGAGATCTCGGTGTTTCTTCGAGGATGCAATGAGGTCCCAAATAGAGATGTTGGCTTGAGTTTTCTTGAGTTGGACAAGTAGAGGATCTTCGGGAGTGTTGTGAGCTTGCGGCCTTTGAGAAGAGGAGCTCGGTGCGGAAGTGGAAGGGTTGCTTGCTATGACTCGACCGGATCGAGTTAGCATATTGACGTTCCCATTTTGCTTCTTTTTCCTATTCTCTAGTACTTCCCTCATTACCTCATCATAAGTCACTACATAACAAGAATTGTCAATTTTATCATAACATTGGGGCCCCCATTCACAATTGGGATTGAATGGGTGGTCCCCTCAAGTTCTCCTATCTCTATTACATTGACATGCTCGTCATTAGTCACTACAAATTATTTCTTATCTATGAGATCTTGAATGACATTGCGGAGAACGAAGCATTCCTCGGTGGTGTGGCCACTATATTGGTGGTAGCCACAATATTTGTGGTGAGCATGATTGTCGTGGATCGTCTTGGGTTGGTACCCTTGCACGGGTGTGACTTAACCCTTTGCCTTGAGGACCTCGAACACTTCGGTTTGAGTCATGCCTTGGAGAGGCGTGTAGACACGGTCACTTCGGGGCCTTTTCCCTTGAGGTGGAGGAACCTTTTTGTAATTCCCCTTGTCAATAGTGACGGCGTTGACCGAGGCCTCTTTTGTGGAGTTGGAAGCGGCCTTGTAGCGGTAAGTAGGAGTGGTCTTCTTAATCTCTTTGAGCAAGTCATCCATCCGTACACCCGCCTCATACATTTGGGAGAACTCGGAGTAGCAAGCTCCACTGAGGTGAGTGCGGAGATCAATCTTGAGACACTTGAGAAATATGTCCATTTGCTCTTTTGTGTTCGGCCTCTCAACAATTTCAGAGAGTTTGTCATTCCATCTCCTTGTGAAGTCGATGAAGGACTCATTGTCTCGTTGAGTAGTGTTCGCTAGCTCTTTCCTTGTGGGCCGGTGAGTGGTGTTGCCTTGGTATTGGTTCTTGAAGGCAAGCATGGCGGAGTCCCAATCAAGACGGACAGTGAGCGGGAGAGTAGCATACCAATCTTTTGCCGCCCCCTCGAGAGTGAGAGGAAAGCATTGAGCCATCACCTTGGTGGAGACCTTCTTTGGAACCATTGCCCAAATATAAGTCTCAATGTGAGCCATAGGGCAAGAGTTGCCCTTGAATTTGCTTATGTCGGGCATCTTGAACTTATCGGGAAGGGCGGCCATAGTACTCATGAGGATGGATGATTGATAAAGGCTTGTGTCGGAGCCTTTCCCCATGTTGAGCCCATTGAATTTTTGGTCGATGTAGGCCATGATAGAATCCACCATTTTGGGCTCGTTGTTCTCGGAACTTGGTTCCCCCATTTTCTTGGTGCGGGTGTTGACATAAGGACTCTTGAACAAACCCTCGGTCCATTCGGATTCATCATCATTGTTCTTGTTCTTTCCTTGGCAAGGTTGGTGAGCTTTTCTTTCATTAGCTCCATTTCGGCCTCGTGGGCCTCCCTTTGGCTGTCGAGGTGGGATTGCCAAATGTCATCTTTGCTTTGTGCCTCCTTGTTAAGGGTGGAGACTTGCTCTTGGAGGAGTTGAACCATAGTTGAGAGCTGTTCGAGAGACATGGTGTTGCTACTGCCGGTCATGGTTGATGTTGGAGCTGTTGGAGTGATCTCTTCACGGACTAACCGATTTGCTGAATCCCGGCAGACTTTGTAAGTACCAATTGAACCTATATTGCAGAAGAGGCCCTTGTCAGTCTTGAGTAGCACTTGCGGTCCATGAAGAGGCTTAGAACACACAGTTGGGCACACGACTCGAACCACATAAGAAAAGACTCTTTTTTTTTTTTTATGAGTCGGAGGGAATGAATCCTTTTGGGGTTTCTAAGAAAATAATGGAATCGTCACACTAGTATATAGACCATCTCGCGGTCCCATATACTCATCGGATTCCACCACGTTTGTGAATCCTACATGTATCGGGATTAGACTAAATTAATGTAGTAAAGCATACATGCGGGGACGGATTTTTATTTTCGTCCAAAATAACCACTTTTGGGGACGGATTGTTATTAGCGTCCCTTTCAACAAGTTGGCATGTATGATTTGAAGACATTAGTTTAGGGAAATCTCGGTACATGGAAACTGACTTGAGTCACGGAGTGTTAGACCCTAACTAGAATTGTGTGGTTTGTGCTCGGCTTGAATATGAGGCTCAAAGGTCACCCCCGGCATGTAGTCTTGACTACACCACGGGCTGAGGTTTACCGCTTCGAAAGAGCCAAGGTCTGGTGGAGCTTGAAACTTCTTCTAGGACGGGCCTCGACGGGTTTGGGGTTGGACTTGTGGGATGCGCGCGCCTTAGGCTTAAAAGGCCAGACGCGCGCGCCTCCCCCATCAGGAAACAGAATGCCCAGAAAAGATGTAGATTTTCGAGGGAATCTGTAGATACCCCGGGTGGGAACACCACGGCTTTAGGCTCGAGCGCGTGATATTATCCTAGGATGTCTAACTTGATTTTAGATTGTTTTAGAGTCGCCACCTATGTTTTGAGGAACATAAGAAAAACCTATTGATTGTAGCCTAAGTTTTGGTTACGAAAACAGAGATTCTTTGTTTTGAGGTCCGGGGGTTAGATTACGAGATGGGAAGTACCGAAACACCCATCTCGCCCAACTTAAGTTGGTCTTGCTTGATCAAAATCTACATAAATGAAAATGTTCTTCTTCTTCTTCTTCTTTAAGTCATAAAAAGGGGGTTTAAAATATGATTTGGAATGTAGGAGATAACTCCTTAACCAACCTCAATGAGATGAGGTGATCATTAGAGCCATGTCCCAAAATGATTTGGGTGATTGCACATTTGATTAAAGTAAAAGAGAGAGGAGATGAGGTAGAAAAGAAAGGAAAAGATGGACTTTTACCTACAATTTGAAGAACTTCAAATGTTGCTTGATTGATTCTTGGAGAACCTTTAGAAAGTGACTCTCTTTGTCTAGTTTTTTGATGCTTTTTCCAATGATTTTTTGATCAATTTTCATCCTTGAAAATGGAGGTAAAGAGAGGTTTTTATAGGTGAAAGAGGGGTGTTTTTGGTGCCAAAACTCAGTCACCAAGAAATCCTTCCCGGGCAAAATCCTGTAAATTGAGCAAGGGAGGGAATCCTGGCCAGAAATCTGTAACTGACGCCCAGAGGCGCGCGCTTCCTGCTTTGGGGGCGGAGGCGCGCGCGCGCTGGATCCTAGTGTCGGAGGCGCGCGACTCAGAGAAGGCAATTTTGACAGAATGGACTAGAAAGTCAGCCCTGTCATTCAGTTTAGTCCCTGGACTTAACGAAGTCAGTCAGGAACTTAACGAAGTGACAGAAACTAACGAGAAACACTTAAATGGGGAGAAACACAAAATCAAATGTGCAATCGGGGTGAGCGGTCCAAGGCGGGGTGTCTACAGAGCCCCTCGGCGACGTGGATTGCAAAGCAAACGCGTCGACGAAAGTTAAAAACACCCGCCGAGGACATCACCAAAAAAGGCAAAGACTCGATGAAAGCAGGAATTTGAAATTGCGAGAGATAGTGGTGCGCTCCCTGTGTGAGCGGCTTTTGTTGATAGAGGGGGTGGCATGATCCGTTAGGTGAACCTGCCGCTGAATGTTTTGAATGAGCGTTAGTGAACCTTCTGATGATCCGTTAGTGAATCCCTTGGATGAGTTCGTTGTGAACCCTTTTGACGAATCCGTTGGTGAATCCTTGGATGAGTCCGTTGGTGAACCCTTGTTGACGAATCCGTTGGTGAATCCGTTGATGAATCCGTTAGTGAATCCCTTGGATGAGTCCGTTGGTGAACCCTTGTTGACGAATCCGTTGGTGAATCCTTTGATGAATCCGTTAGTGAATCCCTTGGATGAGTCCGTTGGTGAACCCTTGTTGACGATCCGTTGGTGAATCGTTTGATGAATCCGTTAGTGAATCCTTGATGAGTCCGTTGGTGAACCCTTGTTGACGAATCCGTGGTGAATCCGTTTGATGAATCCGTTAGTGAATCCCTTGGAGTCCGTTGGTGAACCCTTGTTGACGAATCCGTTGGTGAATCCGTTTGATGAATCCGTTAGTGAATCCCTTGGATGAGTCCGTTGGTGAACCCTTGTTGACGATCCGTTGGTGAATCCGTTTGATGAATCCGTTAGTGAATCCCTTGATGAGTCCGTTGGTGAACCCTTGTTGACGAATCCGTTGGTGAATCCGTTTGATGAATCCGTTAGTGAATCCCTTGGATGAGTCCGTTGGTGAACCCTTGTTGACGAATCCGTTGGTGAATCCGTTTGATGAATCCGTTAGTGAATCCCTTGGATGAGTCCGTTGAACCTTGTTGACGAATCCGTTGGTGAATCCGTTTGATGAATCCGTTAGTGAATCCCTTGGATGAGTCCGTTGGTGAACCCTTGTTGACGAATCCGTTGGTGAATCCGTTTGATGAATCCGTTAGTGAATCCCTTGGATGAGTCCGTTGGTGAACCCTTGTTGACGAACCGCCTTGACTGTGCGAATCCGTTTGATGAATCCGTTAGTGAATCCCTTGGATGAGTCCGTTGGTGAACCCTTGTTGACGAATCCGTTGGTGAATCCGTTGATGAATCCGTTAGTGATCCCTTGGATGAGTCCGTTGGTGAACCCTTTGGATGAGTCCGTTGGTGAACCCTTGTTGACGAATCCGTTAGTGAATCCGTTTGATGAAATATTGCTTTGAAGTCTCGTGCCATTTGGAGTCACACTTGACTTTTGAATTGTGGGGTACGGGCACAGTTGACTGCGACCAGAAAAATGTTCCTGCTGGGGATGAAATGTTGAGATTGACTCTTGAGGGGGGCGTGGCACCCGTGACAGAACTTAGGGAGTTCGGAATCCATGGGGAAACTTTGATACGATGCATGGATTCTTGCATGGGAGAGCGCGCGTCCGAGCCTCGTTATGGGACGCGCGCGCCTCAGATGAGTATGTCGGGAGGCGCGCGCCTGGCGCATAAGTTCAGCACATTTAAACAGGCTGTTCGCTGTTTTCGGCCATTTTTCAAAAATTTGAAGAACCCTCCAAATTCCAAGCCCAATTTTCGTAGAGAAATCACCCCAAAACACTTTCTTGCTGCTCTAGGATCAATTCCGTCAAAGAAACGATGTCGGATCGTCAGCAATCACCTCCGTTTGAGATGCCACAGGGCGAGGAGCCCGAAATTGGGGTTGAAGCTATGGACCCGAGCTTGCTTACTTTCCGGCCTCATACCCATATTTCTCACTTCGTGACTTCGGGTTTGGTAAGAATGCCTCACCTTTCTTGTCGATTTCGGGCTTCATGAAGTTCTGTTTTCTTTACCCGAGATATTGCTGCAGCAGCTTTATTGATCATTCTTTGCATGTTGTTTGTTGTTGCTGATTTGTTGTAAGAAACATGTTGGGATGTCCATTTTCACGTTCACACACTTGCTTGTACATTGTTCTGCCGTTGAAATCTTTGTGTTGAGTTCATCCGTTTTTTTTTCTAGCAGTCATGCTGATGAAATTTTTGCTGTTCCCCCTTTTTTTTTTTTTAGGATGGACCCGTTTGACGGAGATTCGCGGTGGGGCTCATGGGCCCATCTCTATATGGAAGAGGTTGCCCGAGAATGTTCGGGCCCGAGTCACAGGGACTCATTTTGGTCTTTTTGTCACTAGCCTCCCAGCTTTGAAGAATGACCCTGATGTGGTTCAGGCATTGAGGGAGAGATGGTGGGATACCACCCATACCTTCCATTTACCCATGGGCGAGGTGACTATGACGCCTACTGATTTCACAGCTTTGACGGGCTTGCCGTTCATGGGGGTGCCTGTCCCTTTTGGTTTGAGAGGGGCTGCTCGGACTCCGGACGAGTTACTGGCCTTGGTTGACTGTCGGTTCGAGGTTAAGAATTCTCGAGTGACATGGGGGAGAATCCGGGCTTATTTCAGCATCCTGATGGCTGAGGCTCGGGTGTTACTGCTGATCGGGTTGATGCTGTGGCCCGTTGCTTCATTTGGTACTTGTTATCCCACACTCTGTTTGCCAATGGGGGATCTTCGGCCTCTTTGGCTCTGCTTGACTTGTTAGTGGACTTGGACCAGATCGGCCAGTATAACTGGGGCGCAGCGGGCTTGGCTGCTTGTTACCACGGCATGGATTTGACCAGCCGCTCGACCACCAGCTCTGTTACGGGCTTCAGCTTGCTGTGGGAGGTATACCGCTTACTGTCCCTTTTATATTCTCCTTGCCTTAGTCATAACTGCCTTTTTCGTTGACTGTCATTAACTTTGTTTCTGCCTCTTGTCTACAGCTTTGGGCTTTTGCTATCCTGAATCTGAGGGATTTCAAGATTGCCAAGGAAGGCCAGCCCCAGTATCCGGACTGCGCACGGTGGGCGTATAAGGAGAGGAATGTGAAGACTGGCACGAATCCCATTAGTCTTACTTCGGCCCGACGGCACTTGGACACCCTGAGGCCTGAGTCTGTTGCCTTTTCTTGTATCCGTGGAGATCAGTTCAGCACTGGTTTGAGCACACTCTTATTCCTACCCGTTCTCGGCTTTTGATGAGTTCGGGTGAGTGCATGGCTCTGTACTTGGGAGACAGAGTATTTTGGCAGCATGGTACCCAGGTGACAGACTTTTACACCCCTCCTCGTCCTGCAGTTCCAGACGTTCCTCCTTTCTGCCCTCGTAACTGGAGGTCACTTTCAGAGGCTGATCGTGCGGCATATATGGTAGGGGTTGATGCCGTCCCTTATATTCACTTGGATCAGGATTATGGCCTCTTCAGGGAGAACAACTTGATGCAGGGCTTTATGTTGCTGATCCGAGGAGATCACAGGCTGCTCCTTCGACCTCCGCTCGGTTTTACACTACCGGTGCCGGGTATTGTTTTGATCCTCCTTTGCCTCCTCCTTATTACACTTATTCAAACTTCGGGGTCTTTGAGGAGCAGAGGGAGATTGTTCCCGAGGATATGTCACCGGAGAGAGAGCCTCCTGCTCAGGCTGCCGTGGTATGTTTTTCTGACCATCTTTGCATTTTCTCAGTTCCAGTCTTGTTTTCTGTTCTTTGTATTGATGTAATTTCCTTTCCCCGTTCTTTGTTGTAACAGGTGCCCGTAGCTGCTTATAGGCACTTGGGTAGGCAGAACAAAGGGATGAGGCGGAGGCTCCGTCAGCTGGAGGAGAGGGTGCTGGAGCTGTGCAGGGATATTGCTGCCATGACTAGAGATGCTGCTGGTGCTGTCTCTGGTGCTGCGAGAGGAGCTGCCCGAGGTGCTCGGGGCATGGGACGAGGCTGCAGGGATGCTGCACTGGACATTGATGAGGCTGTCTCTTCGGCGAGGCAGTCGCTGAGCAGGAGTCTGAGCCATAGTAGGAGTCTGAGCCGAGAGGGTAGCCAGAGCCGGGGCGGCGCCAGTTCATCGGGGAGAGCTGCTAAGAGGACCCGTCCTGATGTTGTGATTGAGACATCTGAGTCTGATGATGATGATGATGATGATGAGGATGATGATGATGATGAGGAGACCGAGAGCGGTACCAGGGGGTGAGCACAGTGTTGGTGATGACGTGCCTGAGCTGTTGTGGCTGAGAGGATGAGGGATTGAAACACTTTTGCTTTTGCCTGTAATAACATTTAACATGTATTTACAATCCTATCTATTTTACTACTCGTTTTTATGTTCTATTAGCGACTCGATCTTAGATGTCGACTCTTTACAAACAAATGTGTGCCCAAAGGGTGCTTGTTGTCGATGCTTTGAACTCCTTTTTTATTGCTGGGATTTGATTTTGCTGCAGGCTGGATATGTTGAAGTGCTTGGGTTCTGTTCTGAACTGACAAGGGCTGTTTCTGTCTAAACTGCTGTCAAAGGCGCGCGCGTCGGGCCTTGCTTTTGGGAGGCGCGCGCGTTGTGAATCCATGGTCGGAGGCGCGCGCTTCTGGCCTGCTGAATTACAGCCCCTTTCTTTTCTGATCAGAATGTTCCAACAGCTATAAATTTGAACCATTTTTCGACCAGAATGGCCACACAGCATTCTTTTGCAGACACTTTCTCCCCCTAAACCACAAAATTCTTGTTATAATGGCCCCAATGACTTTCTCCTTTGAAGTTAAGGTTTCCGTCCCCGAGGTGAGAAGTCCGTTCCAATGGTGAACGCCGTTCCAGCTGTGGGGTCCGTCTCGATGGTGGAGAAGCGTCCGAGCGTTTTTGATCGTTTGGGAAGGCCCAATGACGATGTTGTTGACCCCGTGAGACCGGTGGTTCATGTGCGGGACTATAGACCCCGTTATTTTCCCAAGAAGAAGAAAGGTAAGGGAAATTCCTCATATGTGTGGAAGCGTCCCATGGTTGTCCCCGCTAAGGTTCCGCTTGATAAGGGTAAAGGGAAAGCCGTTGATGAAGCTCCGTCCCGTCCTAGCGTTTTCTCCCGTCTTGGCGGTCCCAAGAATGTTCCGTCCCCATCCAAGAAGACTAAAGTACATAACAAGAAGCAATGGGTTCCCAAACCTAAGAAAGATTAGATTTTTCTTTGTACCCCAAGAGATTGCAATTTAGACCACTTTGTTTTAGGATTTAATATTTTGATGTCTTTTGTTGCTCAATAAATCCGTTGTAATGGTTTGAATAATTCATTGAATGAATAAAAATTGCATTTTGTTACTTGAAGTGAATTGGGTATTTTTGATATGTTTTAGACCGCACCCGAAGGTTGCCTACGTTCCTCCAGTTGGGAGGCTCAGGTCTTCGTAGTTCAAACAAACAAAGACCATTTTTTTTTTTTTTTTTTTTTTTTGTGCACCCTGTTTTTTGCCTAGACCGCCCTTGCGGTTTTCAATCTAGCGGGCTTCTTTTTTGCACGTGCTCTAATTTTTGCCTAGGCCGCCCTTGCGGGTTTTCAACCTAGCGAGCGATTTTTTTTTTTTTTTTTTTTTTAATGGTCTTTGTTTATTAAGCGTAGAACCTCTTGAGCTTGTCGAGGTTGACCTCCTTTGGCAGCTGGTCACCATCTAAATCCACGAGCCGGACTGCACCACCGCTTAGTATCTTTTTGACCACGTACGGACCGATCCATCGGGGTCCCCATTTCCCCAGGGGATTCATGGCATTAGGAGGATGTTGTCTTAAGACCAAATCTCCCACATTGATGTTTCGAGGCTTCACTTTTTTGTTGAAAGCTCTTGCCATCCTTTGCTGATATGCCCTCGTGCGTTCGAGTGCCCTTAACCTTTTCTCGTCGAGTAAGGCTAGCTGTTCGTATCGACTCTGCATCCAGTTGACCTCGTTGACTTGATTCTCGAGGAGGACCCGTAGAGATGGGACTTCAAGTTCGATAGGGAGTACGGCTTCAGAACCATAGACCAATGCATAAGGAGTTTCTCCTGTTGCGGATCGTATCGATGTGCGGTAGCCCCACAATGCTAATGGTAGCTTTTCGGGCCAATCCCTTCCTGTTGAGGCCATTTTCTTGACGATGGTTTCGATGGTCTTATTTGCTGCTTCGACTGCGCCATTTGCTTGGGGCCGGTAAGGAGATGACTTGTGCTTGGTGATCTTGTATTCTACCAAAAGTGCATCCATTTCCTTCTCAAAGTGAGAGCCGTTGTCGGAAATGATTTCATGAGGCACGCCGTATCGGCACATGATATTAATCTTTACAAATTCGGCCACTTTCTTGGCGTTGAGGGTTCGATAGGCTTGTGCTTCGACCCACTTTGTGAAGTAGTCGACTGCTACTAGGACGAATGACTGCCCATTGCTCCCGGCAGGATGAACTTTACCGATGATGTCTATCCCCCAACAAGAGAAAGGCCAAGGTGTGACCATGTTGTAAAGTTGTGAGGGTGGAGCATGTTGCAGATTAGCGTGGAATTGGCACTTGGCACACCTTTTGACTTTCTCGATACAGTCTCGTTCCATAGTGCTCCAATAGTAACCAATGCGAAGTATCTTCTTGACTAGCATAAACCCATTCATGTGGGGTCCACATTCTCCTTCGTGCACTTCACACATTATCCCTTGAGCTTCGGTCTCATTGGCGCATAAGAGATTGATCCCGTCGTGGTGCCTTTTATAGACTCGGTCCCCAATCAGTACGTACCGAGAGGCTAACCTTTGCAGAGCTGCTTGAGACTTCTTATTGATGTTCTCGGGATAAGTGCCGTCTTTGAGGAAGTTCATGATATCTGAATACCACGGAGAGTTTGTTTGAACCTCGTTGATCTCGATGCTCATGCAATATGCCGGACTGTTCCTTCGAGCAATTTTGAAAGGCTTCACCATTTTTCCCTTTGGGCATTTCAACTAATGAAGCTATAGTGGCCAGTGCATCGGCGAAGCGATTCTTATCCCTTGGCAGGTAGTTGAAAGTGATTTCTTGGAATTGTTCAACCAGTTCTTCAAGGTGCTGACCATACTGTTGGAGAGTCGGGTCTTGGGTTCGCCATTTACCCGATTGCTGATTGATAAGGAGCAAAGAGTCGCCGAACACTTCTAGTTCCGTGACGTTTCTTTCGAGAGCTGCTTCGAGCCCTGCTATGCATGCTTCGTACTCGGCAATGTTGTTGGTAGCTTCGAATTCCAGGCGTATGGCAATGGGAGTGTAGATGTCTTTTGGATCGACAAGCAATACCCCTATACCAAAACCGTGTTTATTGGCGGCGCCATCGAAAAAAGTTGCCACTTGTCTTCCTCGGTTGCAGTACAAATTAAATGCTCGTCGGGGAACTGTACATCTTCCCCCTTCACTTCGTCACACGGGAATTCGGCAAGCTGGTCACTGAACACTTTCCCCCTGACGGATTTTAGTGTGACGTAAGTGATATCGTAGCCGGCGAGCATGAAGTACCATTTGGCTATTCTTGTTGACATGAAAGGCTTCTCGAAGATGTAGCGGAGCGGGTCCACCTTTGCTACTAGCTTGATCGGAAAAGCTTCCATATAGTGTTTGAGCTTTTGAGTGACCCAAACCAATGCTGCACATGACTTCTCTAAGACAGAGTAGTTCTTTTCGCCTCCTTGGAATCGGCGACTGACAATAAATGGCGTTCTCCTTTGTGGACTCTTGTTGCTCTTGTGCTAACATAGCCCCTAGGGCTTCATCATTGACAGTGAGATAAAGCAACAGAGGTTTCTCCTTGTGCGGGGAACTAGAACAGGAGGGCACGTTAAGTAATGCTTCACTTGATCGAAGGCTTCTTGGCACGCGTCGGTCCATTCTAGAGCCACATTCTTCTTGAGTAACTTGAAGATTGGCTCGCACATGGAAGTGAGTTGGTGCACAAACCGACTGATGTATTGTAGTCTGCCCATGAAACCTTTATCTCTTTCTGTGTCTTTGGAGGAGGCATGTCAATGATTGCCTTGATTTTGGAGGGGTCTACTTCGATTCCCCTTTCAGTGACCATATAACCAAGAACTTTGCCTCGGATAACCCCGAATGTGCACTTTGCAGGGTTGAGCCTCATCTTGTGTTGACGAAGCCTTTCGAAGAACTTGCGGAGATCGATCAAATGTTGACCATCGGTCCCTTTGGAGTGAATGATCATGTCGTCCACATAGACCTCGATTTCTTTGTGAATCATATCGTGGAACAAGTCTGTCACGGCTCTTTGGTAGGAAGCCCCAGCGTTTCTTAACCCAAACGGCATGACTGTGTAGCAGAAGGTACCCCACGGTGTTGTGAAGGCTGTCTTATGTTGATCTTCCTCGGCCATGAGAATCTGATTGTACCCAGCGAACCCATCCACAAATGAGCGAACCTCGTAGGCAGCAGTGGAGTCGACTAGCATGTCGATATTAGGGAGTGGAAAATCATCCTTTGGGGAAGCTTTGTTTAAATCCCGGAAGTCTACACAAACTCGGACCTTGCCGTTCGCCTTCCTGACTGTCACAATGTTGGCTAACCATGTCGGATACTCGATAACCTTGATGAAACCCACGCTGAGGAGCTTCTCAATCTCTTCTTTGACCTGCAGAGACCATTCTGGCTTGATCTTCCTGAGCTTCTGCTTTACTGGCCTGGCATCTTCTCTGATCGGAATCCTGTGCTCCGCTACCTTTCTGTCTAAACCCGGCATGTCTTTGTATGACCATCATGCGAACACATCCACGAACTCTCGTAGTAATGCAGTCAATCTGTCTCTGTCGTCTCCCTTGAAGAAGCTTCCAATCTTGGTTTCTTTTGGCTCTTCTTCGGTACCCAGATTAACAACCTGCAATTCTTCGTCAGCCTTTGGACCATTCTCGCCACGACTACGGACTTGTTGAGCAAGTTCATTTAAGTATGTTGTGTTTTCGTGGTCTATTTCATCATAATTTGAATCGTTATTAACTTGTTCGTTAAGTTCATTATTAGTTAATTCATCATTTATGATGTTTGCAATCTCAGGGTACTCAGAAATATCAAATTTTTCATTAGCAAAGAAAGGAAACACACGCTCGGCTATGGCCTCCAAATCCTCTTGGGTGAGGGTATTAGAGACACTCTCGGACTCGAAAGTAAGTGTAAGCTGCTCTTCCTTTGTTGCTGTGCGGGGTATGCAACCCATTTCTTGGACTAAGAATTCCTCGGATACCACGGGCCCTTTTGTTGAATACCAATTGTTGATCGGCTCGGAGCTTGGCGGGATCTCACTGATAGTCTCGTTCATGATGACGGTGTCATGGATGGCGTTGACTTGGCATTCATTCATTACGGCAAGCTCTTCGAACATGGAGGCTAAATCTGTCAGTTCTTCCCCTCGGTGATTTCTGTCTCGGACTCTATAGTCACCTTCCTTCCCCACCATTCACGGGGCGACATGGGAGTTGGTTCCCTTTCGGATTTCTGGATCTCACAATCGGAGAAGATTTCGAGGCCGGGCTTTTTGACACCCTTGTTGTTAACCCATGGTTCGGGAAAGATCATGTATGGAACGTCTTCCCCTTGGCGGACAAAATAACCATTCAACGTCTTGCGGTAAGGCCTTAGATTAGGGACCTCATAACGACGGCCTTCTTTACGAGCTCGGGCCTTTTCGCTCTTGATTGCTTGTTCTTGCTTCAAGTCTTCTTTGGAAGGCTCGTACCCCAAACCGAATGTGTTCTTGACAAATGGGACTTGCACGGGATGTAGGATTCCTTGCTGATATTTCCCTAAGCCTAAACCAGGGAAGTAGTCCATATCCCTCATCATGCGGAGTACTTTGTGATTGCTGGGGTCCATGATCCATTTCCCCCTTCTTTGTCAATGGCGTTGATTGAGACGCCGGAGAGAGTGGAGTCTGGTAGACCGTGCTGAACTTGGTGGACGGGCTCACCTTTTCTGTGGATAGTATGTTTTCAGCCATTACGGTCACTATTTCATCACCGTTTCGGATCTTGACACATTGGTGGAGAGTTGACGGTACGGCATTAGCACTATGAATCCATGGTCGACCTAACAGTAAGTTGAACGAGGCAGGGATATCAAGCACTTGGAATGGAACGGACATGACCATGCTCCCAAACTCAATGTCAATTTCGATCATACCCATGACTGTACGGGCGGTGCTGTCATAACCTCGGATTACTTGAGTAGAAGGCCTCAAATCAGAATCTTTAAGCCCCAGTATGCCCATGATCCTACCAGGCATGAGATTGAGTGCGGAACCACCGTCCACTAAGACTCTTGAGACGGGCCTCCCCCTTGCTCGTACCTTGAGGTAAATAGCTTCGTTGTGGTCGGAACCAAACGGTGGAAGGTCCATATCGGCAAAGGTGATGACATTGCTAAAATGAATGTGACCAATCATTGCCGTGAGGTCCTCGGGAGTAGTATCGGGAGAAACTGATGTATCATCGAGATTGCGGATGACGAGATCTCGGTGTTTCTTCGAGGATGCAATGAGGTCCCAAATAGAGATGTTGGCTTGAGTTTTCTTGAGTTGGACAAGTAGAGGATCTTCGGGAGTGTTGTGAGCTTGCGGCCTTTGAGAAGAGGAGCTCGGTGCGGAAGTGGAAGGGTTGCTTGCTATGACTCGACCGGATCGAGTTAGCATATTGACGTTCCCATCTTGCTTCTTTTTCCTATTCTCTAGTACTTCCCTCATTACCTCATCATAAGTCACTACATAACAAGAATTGTCAATTTTATTCATAACATTGGGGCCCCCATTCACAATTGGGATTGAATGGGTGGTCCCCTCAAGTTCTCCTATCTCTATTACATTGACATGCTCGTCATTAGTCACTACAAATTCTTTCTTATCTATGAGATCTTGAATGACATTGCGGAGAACGAAGCATTCCTCGGTGGTGTGGCCACTATATTGGTGGTAGCCACAATATTTGTGGTGAGCATGATTGTCGTGGATCGTCTTGGGTTGGTACCCTTGCACGGGTGTGACTTGACCCTTTGCCTTGAGGACCTCGAACACTTCGGTTTGAGTCATGCCTTGGAGAGGCGTGTAGACACGGTCACTTCGGGGCCTTTTCCCTTGAGGTGGAGGAACCTTTTTGTAATTCCCCTTGTCAATAGTGACGGCGTTGACCGAGGCCTCTTTTGTGGAGTTGGAAGCGGCCTTGTAGCGGTAAGTAGGAGTGGTCTTCTTAATCTCTTTGAGCAAGTCATCCATGCGTACACCCGCCTCATACATTTGGGAGAAGTCGGAGTAGCAAGCTCCACTGAGGTGAGTGCGGAGATCAATCTTGAGACACTTGAGAAATATGTCCATTTGCTCTTTTGTGTTCGGCCTCTCAACAATTTCAGAGAGTTTGTCATTCCATCTCCTTGTGAAGTCGATGAAGGACTCATTGTCTCGTTGAGTAGTGTTCTCTAGCTCTTTCCTTGTGGGCCGGTGAGTGGTGTTGCCTTGGTATTGGTTCTTGAAGGCAAGCATGGCGGAGTCCCAATCAAGACGGACAGTGAGCGGGAGAGTAGCATACCAATCTTTTGCCGCCCCCTCGAGAGTGAGAGGAAAGCATTGAGCCATCACCTTGGTGGAGACCTTCTTTGGAACCATTGCCCAAATATAAGTCTCAATGTGAGCCATAGGCAAGAGTTGCCCTTGAATTTGCTTATGTCGGGCATCTTGAACTTATCGGGAAGGGCGGCCATAGTACTCATGAGGATGGATGATTGATAAGGCTTGTGTCGGAGCCTTTCCCCATGTTGAGCCCATTGAATTTTTGGTCGATGTAGGCCATGATAGAATCCACCATTTTGGGCTCGTTGTTCTCGGAACTTGGTTCCCCCATTTTCTTGGTGCGGGTGTTGACATAAGGACTCTTGAACAAACCCTCGGTCCATTCGGATTCATCATCATTGTTCTTGTTCTTTCCCTTGGCAAGGTTGGTGAGCTTTTCTTTCATTAGCTCCATTTCGGCCTCGTGGGCCTCCCTTTGGCTGTCGAGGTGGGATTGCCAAATGTCATCTTTGCTTTGTGCCTCCTTGTTAAGGGTGGAGACTTGCTCTTGGAGGAGTTGGACCATAGTTGAGAGCTGTTCGAGAGACATGGTGTTGCTACTGCCGGTCATGGTTGATGTTGGAGCTGTTGGAGTGATCTCTTCACGGACTAACCGATTTGCTGAATCCCGGTAGACTTTGTAAGTACCAATTGAACCTATATTGCAGAAGAGGCCCTTGTCAGTCTTGAGTAGCACTTGCGGTCCATGAAGAGGCTTAGAACACACAGTTGGGCACACGACTCGAACCACATAAGAAAAGACTCTTTTTTTTTTTATGAGTCGGAGGGAATGAATCCCTTTTGGGGTTTCTAAGAAAATAATGGAATCGTCACACTAGTATATAGACCATCTCGCGGTCCCCATATACTCATCGGATTCCACCACGTTTGTGAATCCTACATGTATCGGGATTAGACTAAATTAATGTAGTAAAGCATACATGCGGGGACGGATTTTTATTTTCGTCCAAAATAACCACTTTTGGGGACGGATTTTTATTGCGTCCCTTTCAACAAGTTGGCATGTATGATTTGAAGACATTAGTTTAGGGAAATCTCGGTACATGGAAACCGACTTGAGTCACGGAGTGTTAGACCTAACTAGAATTGTGTGGTTTGTGCTCGGCTTGAATATGAGGCTCAAAGGTCACCCCCGCATGTAGTCTTGAACTACGCCACGGGCTGAGGTTTACCGCTTCGAAAGAGCCAAGGTCTGGTGGAGCTTGAAACTTTCTAGACGGGCTCGACGGGTTTGGGGTTGGACTTGTGCGACTCGATAGTGAGCAGTTCATAGGAATGTGCATGTAGTGTGAGGTCTAACAAGTGACAAATTTTTTTATTTTTTATTTATTTATTTTTTTTTTTGAAAAGAAAGAAAAACACACAAAACCATAAGCACATAAAATTACAACTCCCAATCACCCGTGTGCCGGTAAATAAAACACAAAATTAAACAGTCCGAGGGTTCAATTCTGTTCTGATGCAGGCAACTGTGCCCACACCCCACTGTACTGCTCAGTCCCTGAAACCTGTCTCTGTTCTGGCAAACCAGCCAGAAGCGTGCGCCTCTGAGTTCTGATGTGGGACGCGCGCGCATGCGCAATCATTATGGGAGGCGCGCGCTTCTGGTACACACCTGTCAGAATGTCAGACTTTGGACTCAGGGGATTGCCCTGGTCCTGTTCATATTGTAACCCCTGCAGAAGTGATTAGTGCAGAATAACAGAAGAAGAAGATGAAGAATATGAAGAAGTGGGCGATTCTGGTTCTTGATGTGGGATGCGCGCGCCTTAGGCTTAAAAGGCCAGACGCGCGCGCCTCCCCCATCAGGAAACAGAATGCCCAGAAAAGATGTAGATTTCGATCAGAACGCAAGTTAACCCTCAAATGTCCCCAGCAGAGTCGCCACTGTAGATACCCCGGGTGGGAACACCACCACGCTTTAGGCTCGAGCGCGTGATATTATCCTAGGATGTCTAACTTGATTTTAGATTGTTTTAGAGTCGCCACCTATGTTTTGAGGAACATAAGAAAAACCTATTGATTGTAGCCTAAGTTTTGGTTACGAAAACAGAGATTCTTTGTTTTGAGGTCCGGGGGTTAGATTACGAGATGGGAAGTACCGAAACACCCATCTCGCCCAACTTAAGTTGGTCTTGCTTGATCAAAATCTACATAAATGAAAATGTTCTTCTTCTTCTTCTTCTTTAAGTCATAAAAAGGGGGTTTAAAATATGATTTGGAATGTAGGAGATAACTCCTTAACCAACCTCAATGAGATGAGGTGATCATTAGAGCCATGTCCCAAAATGATTTGGGTGATTGCACATTTGATTAAAGTAAAAGAGAGAGGAGATAGGTAGAAAAGAAAGGAAAAGATGGACTTTTACCTACAATTTGAAGAACTTCAAATGTTGCTTGATTGATTCTTGGAGAACCTTTAGAAAGTGACTCTCTTTGTCTAGTTTTTTGATGCTTTTTTCCAATGATTTTTTGATCAATTTCCATCCTTGAAAATGGAGGTAAAGAGAGGTTTTTATAGGTGAAAGAGGGGTGTTTTTGGGTGCCAAAACTCAGTCACCAAGAAATCCTTCCCGGGCAAAATCCTGTAAATTGAGCAAGGGAGGGAATCCTGGCCAGAAATCTGTAACTGACGCCCAGAGGCGCGCGCTTCCTGCTTTGGGGGCGGGAGGCGCGCGCGCCTGGATCCTAGTGTCGGAGGCGCGCGACTCAGAGAAGGCAATTTTGACAGAATGGACTAGAAAGTCAGCCCTGTCATTCAGTTTAGTCCCTGGACTTAACGAAGTCAGTCAGGAACTTAACGGAAGTGACAGAAACTAACAGAAAAACTTAGAATGGGGAGAAACACAAAATCAAATGTGCAATCGGGGTGAGCGGTCCAAGGCGGGGTGTCTACAACTTTGCATGAGCCTTCCCCTCTCCTAAAAGCTTCATTACCCTTCAACCTTTCAGCAAAGCAAGTTTGGATCCGCTCGGGTGGTCGACTACAACGTGAAGCTTCTACTCTGTCCACGTTCTCAATCTCGTCATCAGCAATGTCAACTCCCGCTTCAGCTTCAGCCTCTGCTCCCCCTGCTAGTGCCGTCGAGCTCAACATTGAGGCTACTCTCAATGGTATTCCCCCAAGCTCCAGAACTTCCTCGCCGGTCTCGAAGCCAAGATCAAGAATCTCGAGGAAAGCAACAAGATGTTAGGAAGACCAGAACCAACAGTTGAAGGGTCACATTCAACAAAAGGGGACTAAACTGGTGCCCGATGGGGAGAATTTCATTTATGTCGAGGATGAAGAGGTCAATACCAACTGTCCCCCCACCACCAATGCTACTGCCTTCCCATTCCCAAGCTACCGCAATGTTCCACCTCCTTCTCTCTACACCCCAACAAGGTTTCACTACCATGAGCAAGAACAAGGCTGTCTATGAACCTCCCCTGAATTGCTTGGTGGCTACCTCTCCGCTAGCAAACTACCCGCACCCTCGTTGCCTCTGAGTATTGGGATGGCCGCTACTACTGCTTCCACTACTCCTCCCGTCATTCTGTCAGAAACTATCCCCGACATCTCCAATCACCCTGTGGTATGGCCATGCAAGAGCAAATGCGAAAGTTATCGAGACCGTGGATAAGCAAAGTGCACCGACTACCAAGACAATCAACCCTAGCCAAGTAGGGGCTCTCCCCAAGGATTTCAAGATGCCTAAGGTGGCAATGTTTCATGGTGACTCGTGTCCTAAGACTCATTTGGATAGTTATGTGTTGGCCATGAGGGCTCGTGACTGCACCAACGAACAAATGGCTCGCGTATTTCATAGCACTTTGGATGGTATAGCTCTGCGTTGGTTCTTGGGGCTAGAACCAAGCGAGAGGCAAACGTGGGATCAAATCAGTGCCATTTTTTGTGAGAAGTATCAAGCTAACTTGGATTGGCATGTGAATCGAACCGACCTTGAGAACACTATGCATAGCCGGCGAGGCTATTTATGATTTTTACAAGAGGTGGAATCATCGGTTGTGCGAGGTCCAATACCCACCAAAAGCGAAGGAACAGAAACAGATTTTCTACAAGTGCTTGCTACCGGAGATGAAAGCAGCTATAGGTAATGGTTACTTCCCTGATTTGCGGGAAATGGTTGACGCCGGAGTAAGGTACGAAGCAGGGTTCACTGGGATTGTGCCGCCAAAGGAAAGTCCAAAGACCAACAACAACAACTCCTTCCGCTACAAGGCTCCTACTGCGCCTGCGCCTCCTAGGGGTGGAAAGGAGGCCATCGGCCAAGTGAATATGGTCCAAAAGAGGTCCCGCTAGATGTCCAAGCCGTAAGAAGGAACGGGGCTCCGCCGCAAAGAGAGAGGGAACACTTTGACGATTTTGGAATGCCTATGGGGAAAGGCTTTGACGTGTTAGTCAAGAGAGGTCTTATCAAGCCTTTGGAGAATTACCAGCCCGCCTACCCAAGAATTGATTTGGACGCCTCCAAGTTCTGCAACATCACAAGCACATCGGGCACACAACGGATGGGTTGTATTCAATTGAAGCGCGTAGTACAAGGGTTGATCAATGGCAAGAAGATTGAGAAGCCGAAGGGTCCTAATGTGGTGAATAACCCTCTTCCCAACAATGGGGGTGGGGTGAATATGGTGCAAACATGCGAGATTAGTATCCTCGAGCTCATGGATGCCTTCAACAAGATAGGGCTATGATGGTGGATATCTTCACGGCATTAGTGACGTTAGAAATACTCGAACCATTAGAAGGACATCTCCCCCGTCTTGGTTGCGATTTGTCAAAATTTTGCCACTACCACAAGTCCACCGGTCACACTACCGAAGAATATTTTGAACTCAAGAAAGCCGTGCAAGAGCTCATCCACAAGGGAATAGTCGAAGACCCTAGAGATTATGTAGCTAGCAATGTACTCATGGTAGAACTTAGAGAGATCACTGATCCGGCCAAGCCTGTTGTGGCGGACTGTGATGAGATGGGTTGTATTCCAATGACTAATAATAAAGAATCTTCTTGCTACTTGTTGTCTTTAGAAGAACTAGTGAGTGAAGTCGAATCTCTAGAGGAAGGAGCCCCAAGCCCTCTCAACCTCTTTCTTGGGCCGAAATCTTCGAGGAGGCCGAAAAGACCGAAGTTTCGCCCCCATGTCATGACTCGCCATTGTCTTTGGAGGAGCTACGTGCAGAAGTTTGTCTCCTTACAAGATCCGGTCAAGTGTACCAATCCGACCGAAGGGCGCAAAGAAAATCTTTGGGAAGGAACCCGAGCAAGCCGACCTAGACAAAGAAGACCCTATCCTCACTCAACTCAAACAAACCCAAGCCCATATTTCACTATGGTCCCTACTCACCTCCTCCCTAGCCCATCGCCTCATGCTCGAGCAAAACCTCGCCGCCACCATGGTACCATCCACTACTACCCCGGAGGACGTCACCCACATGATTGGTAATATCCACTACGGAACATCATTACTTTCTCGGAGCTAGACAAGCCAGCGTTTGGAGTTGATCATAATGAGCCTTTATACATCACTGTCGAGGTAAATGGCAAGAAAATCCCCCGTGTATTCATTGATAATGGTTCTGCAATTAATATCCTGCCTTCAAGGATGATGGATGTGGTTGGTGTTCATGGTGTTGATTTACGCCCATCCAAGCAAACCATCAAAGCTTATGACTCTACATGCCGCGCCGTGATAGGCGAAGCCACCCTGCCCATTACCATCGGAACAAAGATCCTGCGACCGACTTCCACGTTATAGACATCCCCGCAACCTTCTCACTCCTCCTTGGTCGGCCATGGTTACATCAGTCGGGCGCTGTCCCATCTTCCCTGCACCAGTGTGTGAAGTTTCAATCTGGTAATGAAGTGACCATCATCTACAGTGATCTCGTAACTGCCCAAGGGACGGACACCAAGGGCGTTCCTGTCTTACAGATCAGCATGGGGAAGAGAGCCGACTCTTCAATGGCTTCGAATAGTCGCTCAAGCACAGATCTGCACCATCGACCTCACCAAAACAACTGACAAAGTGGCACCTGTTGTCAAGATACTGCGTAACATGGGTTTTATACCGGGGCTGGGGCTAGGTAAGAACTTGCAAGGCCCCACAGAATTGGTTGAAGAGGTTGATCATCGAGGGTTGTTCGGTCTAGGGTACACCCTTACTCTTGAAGACAAGATGGAGCAACAAAGGATAGAATTGCTTAAAAGATGAAGCTTCCCTACAAAAATCCTGAAATGCGGCCATACCGCCTGTCCCTAAATAGCTACTTCGTCAGGGAAGGCGAGGAGTTTTCGTGTTTGAGTTCGCAGAGCCATGGATTGACCACACCGGGAAGTTGCAGAAAGGGTTCGAGATTTTCAGAGATGTGGAATTCGATCGGTCCAACATGAAGCTGACTTACATGGAATATGACAAAGCCACGGGCAGAGTTAGAACCATCAGGCATGAGTACTCCACCAAGGTCACAGATGACTTGGCAGATCAACTTGAAGCCGTAACCCTTGACAAGCCAGCAATAGAAGCCGCAGAAACTCCGAGTTCGACTGAGACGTGGGACGGCCAATATCTTCTTCACACATCTGGGTAATCTGGGGCTGCACGAAGCCATGGTTGCCGTCATTGGAGATGATTCTGAGGATAAGGTGGACCCAAGGACATTGGTGGTACCCATGGGGGACAAGCTCAAGAATTGGTGCATCATTGGGGGACCTATAGCTACTCCAGATTTATGATGGGAACACTGGGGCTTACTCCTTCTCCTGTCGCCACTCCTGCAGCATCTCCTGTCACTCGCCCAAAATCCCCGTCCCCAGAGTCTAGTGTTTTACATTTTGAATTTGAGTCTTCCTCTAAGTCTGAAGACCTTACGTCCGCAGACTATGATCCTGTTGCGAACGCTATTTTTCCTTTTGCCATGAATAAAACACTCGACTTTCCGAGTATCCCTCCATAGTCACTCTTTTAACTGATAAATTGGCTAATA
>JAOWBW010002636.1:0-62886 GCA_026119855.1 Campanula takesimana | reverse complement strand
GAAAAATCGCACGTTGATTGAGGCTGGGAAAACAATGATCGCAGAAGCTAAGCTTCCAAGTATTTCTGGGGAGAAGCCGTCAACACTGCTTGCTTCACTCAGAATAGATCCCTCATCAACAAAACCTACAACAAAACTCCATATGAGCTATGGAGAGGAAGAGCGCCCAACATTGCTTTCTTCAAGATTTTTGCTGCAAATGCTATATCCTCTACAATGGCAAAGATCATAGAGGTAAATTCGACGACAAAGCAGATGAAGTATTTTCGTTGGGTATGCCAAACATTCTAAAGCTTTTCGTGTTTTTAATAGAACTACTCTAGTAATTGTAGAATGTGTACATGTTACTTTTGATGAGCATTCTCTCTCCTTGAGCACATTTGGCTCCAAATGATTCTGATGATTCTGCTGAGCATGTTAGACAGGTACGCAGCCTCAAACTGCACCTGCGCAGAATGATAATCAAGTTAATCAAAATCAGAATCAAGCAAGTCCATCTCATGCGCATACCCCATATGATGCGCCAGAAGTTACTACTCATGATGCGCAAATTCCTCCTCCTGCGCATGAAGTTTCTCCGCTTCAGCAAATCACTTTCGATGACCTTGATGCTGGAGCAAATGAACTACCCATTGAAGATCTTCGTATTCTACCACTCAACCTAACTTACCACCTGAGATTCGCGAAGTTAGAGATCATCCAACTACAAATATCATTGGTGATCTCCATGTAGGGGTTCGTACTAGAAGAGCATCAAATTTCGATGATGAATATCACTCATTTATCTCTCAAATCGAACCAAAGAAGATTGATGAAGCGCTTCAAGATTCAAGCTGGGTTACTGCTATGCAAGAAGAGCTTACCTGAGCGCTGCAAGGTTTGGACTTTGGTACCCAAACCTCATGACCAAGGAGTTATCGGTACAAAATGGGTATTCAGAACAAGATGGATGAGAATGGAAGCATCACCAGAAACAAAGCAAGGCTGGTTGCGCAAGGCTATAGGCAAGAGGAAGGAATCGACTACGACGAAACATTTGTCGCCTGTAGCAAGACTTGAAGCTATAAGAATTTTCTTAGCTTATGCGTCTCACAAGAAAATTCAAGCTTTTATCAAATGGATGTGAAAAAGCGCATTTCTCAACCGCGAACTCCAAGAGACGGTCTACGTAGCACAACCTCCCGGTTTCGAAGATAGCAAATTTCCAAATCACGTCTTCAAACTTCAAAAAGCTTTGTATTGGACTTAAGCAAGCTCCAAGAGCATGGTACGATACCCTATCAAAATTCCTGCTAGAGAAAGGGCTTTAAGCGCGGTAAAATCGACACAACTCTTTTTATTGCTAAGTATAATGATCATTCTTTACTTGTTCAAATTTATGTCGATGATATTATATTTGTTTCTACTAATGAGTTACTTTGTAAGCGCTTCGAGAAGCTCATGAAAAGCAAGTTTGAAATGAGCATGATGGGAGAACTCACTTTCTTTCCTCGGGCTTCAAATCAAACAATTGAATGATGGCATCTTCATAAATCAAGCCAAGTACAGGGGACTTATCAAGAAATTTGGACTTGGAAATGCTAAAGCATACGACACTCCAATGGCCACTGGCAATAAGCTTGACAAGACTAAAATGTAAGAAAGTTGATCAAACTTTATATCGAGTATGATTGGCTCTCTTCTTTATCTTACTGCAAGTAGGCCAGATATTATGGTTTAGTGTTTTGTCTGTGCGCGCTATCAAGCGGACCCTAGAGAAGCGCACTTAGCTGCTGTTAAACGCATTATTCGTTATCTTTCTGGAACTGTTAACCTTGGACTTTGGTACACCAAGATTCGAATTTCGATTTGCTAGGTTATTCAGACGCAGACTACGCAGCATGCACAATAGACAGGAAAAGCATAAGTGGGACTTGTCATTTCCTTGGAAATCGACTTGTTGCGCTGGGCAAGCAAGAAACAAGCTGCTGTGTCCATTTCCACTACTGAAGCTGAATACATTGCTGCTGGAAGCTGCTGCTGCCAAATCCTTTGGATGAAGCAACAACTAGTGGACTACGGAATTAATGAAGGAAATTGTCCAATTTTCTGCGATAATATGTCCACCATAGCAGTATCCAACAATCCCGTCATGCATTCAAAGACGAAGCACATCGACATCAAATATCATTTTCTCAAGACCACGTGGAAAAAGGAAACTACATTTAGAGCACGTGGGCACAGATAATCAAATTGTTGATATCCTCACAAAGGCTCTTGATGCAAAGAGATTCATCTTCTTGAGAGGAGAAATGGGTATGCTTGAACTCAGCTAATTTGTCCATATGATTTGTTATTACTAACAATCTTATATTTGGTTGATAAGTATTCATATAGGTAAAGTTTCGTGCATATAAGCAACACCTGCGAAACATTGTACTGCGCAGTAATTCATTTGCGCATGAAACTAATGAGATTTAAAGAATCTATTACGCTACCTAAAGCTCTGCGCATGACTTTAACATGCGCAATTCTTCGTGGATCGCAGGTAAGTACTCTATTCATTAGAAATTACACATAGGTCCCTGACTGAAAAGTCAACGCTAATTCACAAGGGTACTTGTGTATTTAAAAAAATTCCCGCGCCTTTAATTTTTGAATCTTTTTGGGAAATTACTATTTTACCCCTACGCATATCCCAGTGTCATCAATGCAAACTGCGATTGTGACAGCGCCTGCTTTCGAATGTCTGCTCACCATTAATGAATAAGGTGATGCGACAACCGTCAATCACTATTTCGCTGACACACGCGCGCGCAAAGACTGCGCACGCGCTTTCCCCATTCGGCCACATCACCCCGCTAACGTGCGCCCGTCCTTTCACTGACTCCGCATTAATGAGGAAGTTGACTCGACTTGACCGACCTAGAACTTCTCACTCACGCGCGCGCTAGGCCCGCGCACGCGCGCATCCGGTTGGTCCACGTCATCGCAGCACGTGTCCCACTTCTGCGAATTACATCGCTACCCCTGCGCTGACGTCACGCATTTTCCTTTTCTGGATAAAAAACAATCAACCGCATCTTTCTCTCTCTTCTCTTTCAATCTCTTTCACCAAATCTCTCTCTTTTCTCTCTCATTTCTTACCACTTCCAAAGTTTCCCCTTTTCAATCATTTTCTCCTTCTCTGCAATCTCTCTTGCTTCTCCAAAGCTTTCCTTTTCTTCTTCATTGACTACTTCAACCGCTTCTCTCTCTCTCTTCTCTGTCAACACTTTTCTTCTATAAATGGCTCCCCGAAATCGAAAGCAAAGGTAGTTGAGGTCCATGAACCGGTCGTTGAGGTTCCATTCGAAGAAACCAAAACCGTCGACGATATGGTAAGAACTTCTGATCCTCAAAACTCAGTTTATTCATTAAACGCCATTGTTGTTATTTCGAGTTCTTGAAACTCCTTTTTCGATTTCTCTCTTTTCTGTTAATCATTTTTTGAAACCGTTTGGTGTTTTGGGTTCGTCTCTCTCTGATCTACTCCTTTATGTACTTTATTTTATGATCAATGCTCTTTTTAATCGCTTTCTGCAGATTTTTTGGTCCGAAAATTTCCTGAGCAGATGAACAGTTATTCTTGATTTCTGGGCTTACTTTGTTGTTGTTGACTTTCATACTTGCTTGGTTGTTTTCGTCTCAGTTATGCGGTCATTTTGACATGCTTTTTGTTCATTTTGGTCAATCTTTGATTTTTAGTGTTCATGGTGTTCTTCATGTCCATGAACAGTTATTTCGTGTTCTTCAAGTTCTTATTCTTTAAATATGCTTTGGATCGCTTAATTTTTTTTAAGTGTTTATGATTTTGCGCATGCATTCTTGTATTTTGCGCATTCTTTATATCTTGTATGGAGTTTCTGCGCATCAATTTCTTTGCGCTATCTGCGCATGCGCAAAGCTCCATGCGCAATAATATTTGTCTAAACTATTTCTTGTCTTGCGCAGAATTCTTTCTACTTTCTACAAGGATGGGAATTAGATATCGCCGCGCTACAAAAAGACGCAGTGGGACGCAAAATCATCAATCTAATGGACGTTTCTGGAATTCTTCCTCTCTTCACATTGGATCAGGACTTCTATGTCCCTCATTGGTGATGAATTTTTCGAGAGCGCAGAGCGTGTAACCATGACGCACAAGCACACCAGGGAAAAGATCGATGTGATCCGCTCCATTGTTCAGAACTACTCAGTGCGCATTATTCCTGCGTCACTGAAGAAGCTGTGCGGTTTCAACGTAGATAATGCGCCGGAAGTTTTTTCTGAAGATAAACAGAACAAACTAGCGCAGAAACTGGTTGGGGAACCCACTCTTGTGAAAAAGTGGAGTGTCCATGATCGCAAGGAGTTTGGTGAGGTGATGTATCACCTGTGCACCATCATTGGCGATTCTGTGAACTGCAAGAATGGCAATAAGGGCAAGTTCATTTCCAAGCAGTGGGCTTACTGCGCTGCCGTCTACAACGGCGATGCCTTAGATTGGTCTTCAGTTCTATTTGATGAACTTTGGGACGCTTCTGAAAGCTACGACAAGCGCATGGACAAAAAGGTAGCCAAATACAGAACTCACTGTAGGCTCCTTTCCAAGTATCTGATGAATATCTCTGAGCTGCGCACCTTTGTACAGAAGCGCCCAGACCTGAAGGTCCCTTGCTCCAAACCATATTCTCTTTCTCATCTATATTCACAGCGCAATGAAATTGGCCGCAGTGAGTATCGCAAGATCTGGAGCAAGGATGAGAGCCCCAATAAGAGGCATGGGTTCATAGTGATGGTGATGATGATCTTGAAGCCCCTCAACCCAAGTCGAAGAAAGCTGCTGCGCAGCCCTCTAAGGCCACTGCGCCTGACGTGCCTGAAACCGCAGCTGCGCAAGCAAAGCGCAAGGGCAAAGGTATTGCTGAACCTGCGCCCGAAAAAGTTAAAGTGATTCCTGATGTCAGATCTACCGTTGGCATCAAAATCAGGACTGATGCGCCAGTTCCTCCTGCTCCCAAACCTTCGAAGAAGCGCAAGGATCCTCCTGCGCCCACTCCTGCGCCATCAAAGAAAAAGTCTGCATTCACCAGACTTCCTCCTGGTACTGCTGCTCTGATTGCAGAAGAAGACAGCGAGTCTCGTATGGATGAGACTGCTGCTGAGGATGAGGCTGCGGATGATACCGCGCAGGGGGAGCAGGATCCCAAGGTTGCTGCAAATCCTACTGCTGCTCAGGGACGCGCAGACAGTGATGATTGGATGGATGCCGCGTTCCCTGACCCTACACCGACAAAGGCCCCTGCTGCTGCGCCTGCTGAGGATGTTCCTGTTCGAACTCCGCGCAAGAAACAGACTGTGCGCAGCACTGCTAAGGGTAAGCCAAAGGCAGCAGATCCTCCCTCCTCACCTGAGCCAAGTGCAAGTGCCTTCCGCCGTCTCAATATTCCGGTTGGCTACGCAACCTGGCACTTCTGTCCTCCATGATGGACTGGACTTGGAGGATGAGGATGAAGATGAGGATGAGGTTACCAAAGCTGCGCAGGCCGATGATGCTGCGCAGGGTACCCCAGTTATTGACCTCACCGAAGGGGATAAGGAGGGTGTGGTGCGCTCAACGGATACGGACAGCAGCAGTGCGCACTCTCCTGCGCAGAAGTCACCTACTGCTGATCCTATTAATCTATCTCCTCAACAGCCATCTCCTTCGCGCACTCCTCTGTTCGATCCCTTATCAACCAACTCTCCACCAAAAGCCTCCGCGCAAATTCCTCCTGCTTCATCAATTCCAGCGATCTCCACATCTTCTCTCTCCACGTCAACTGAACTGCGCCAAATTCTTTAAGCCTTGAATACTATTCAAGTGAACCAACTGGCAGCGCAGTCTCAGATGGCGCAACTGCTTACTTCACAGACAATGCTTCAAGAGCAGCTTGATGCGCAGCGCATAGAGATTGCTGCCATTAAGGGGGAGAGGAGTACAACAAAGGCAGGTGCAAGTACCTCCGCCAGCCCCTCTGCGCAGAAAATCCCCGATGCTCTAGATCAGATGATTTTTGACTCACTGAAGTCAATTGCTGGGATGCTCGAAGACGTTTGCACCTACACCGCGATTAATGACGGGTTTGTAGGATTGCTGAAACGTCTGCGCAAGAGTTTAGCTGATGGCCTGCATGAAGGCTTTGCGGAAATTGAAGCACAGATCTTAGAGAAGACTATGCAAGGTGGTTCTACGCAAGATAGTGCGCTCAACATGGAAAGTGTCAGGGAGTGCATTACTCAAGCGATGACTGATTTCGCGGATGGGTTCAACGCTAGGATGGATCAAGCAATGTTCGACATTCAAGCCAGCGTGAATACTCAGCGCCTCCACACTGACCAACGACTGGAAGCTACGCAGACCACCATCTTGAATACCATAGAGGCTGCGGAGCAATCCTACTTCAACCAAATGACTGCTCATCAATTGCAGTATAAAAATAACTTCCAAGAGCTGCGGGACGACAACAGAGATATGCGCAGAGGAATTGTTACATATGTTGAAGAAAGTGTTGCGTTCAGGGAAAGGTTTCAAGCGCTGAAGATTGAACTTATGAACAAGTTCAACAGCCTGCAGAACGAGCTGCGTGAAGCCCTGCATCGCATTAATATCAATTAGTTTCTTGTATTTTTGTTTTTGCGCAAGGTATTTCTTTTTGTGCGCAATTTTTTGTTTTTCTCTTTCAAATTGTAATCTCCAACTTTTATCATTTCAAGTTTTAATGAGAAAATCGCATCATTAGTTTCAAAACCTTGTTCAATTCAAACTTTTCGTTTGTGGAACAATGAATGCTTTATTACACGTCATGCGCATATTATTATCTGCTCATATTTTCTACGCATGATGTTTAAACATTCAGTTTAAACGCATACTCAAACTAAAATTCACATTATTTATATGCGCTGCATGTTATTTCTGTCTTTCCCATATTGTAAGTTATATCTTTTGGATTGACTAGAAATCTATAGCATTGGCTAGTGTGTGCATTGACTTGAGGCATGGTTGACCATTTTCATTCTTATGAACATGCTATTATCAAGTACAATGAATTGCCTATGTTATAGTAGGTAATGGCATCAATCCTTTAGGGGGAGATTGTTGGGTATGCTTACTTCTTAACCCTCCTATTTATGTTAGAAATGATTGATACCATCACCTAAGAGTATTTTATGGACTTTAGAACCCTATGTAAGAAGTTTTATAACTTCATTTTTTAGCATAGTCTATTTTATAGTATAGGCTTAGAATATAGGACTTGAAGCGAAGAAGGAATGAAGATCTAAAGCAAGACTGTGGTTACTGCGCAGGACTCTCTGCGCAGGACATCAGTGCGCAGGTCTCCTCTGCGCAGCATTCAACCTTGCACAGTTTTCAATGCATTCAGATCACCTAACTTGGAAAGCGCTCAGAAGATGTACGCTTAGTTGTGCATAAACGACAAATCCTGCACACTCAGCATAGCCAACGGTGGAGATGCGCTCAAACATAATATTTCAAATGGAGACAGCTGTCAACCTTCCAGATGAAGCGTTTGAATTTGGTCTCCATGCTCAGTCTCCAACGCTCAAAGATACCTGCGCACCAATCACATTGTGCCAGGTCATCAACCTTGATCAGAGCTCCAACGGCTATAAAGGACACCTGCGCACCAATCCTATTGTGCCAGCTCATCGTCCTTGCTCAGAGCACCAACGGCTAGTTTTAACCTATCTGCTATAAATAGCATGCTCATCTTCATTTCCAAGTTGCTAGAGTGTGTGCTTACAAGTATTCCTGAAGTTCTGAAGTTTGCTGCTTACTATTCCCAGATTCAAGAACAACCTTCAAACCTTCATACCTTCAAACTCCTGCCCAGATCCTAAGCCTTATATCACCAGAATTCTTCGTGCTCTTCATCTCTTAGATTCATAGAGCCCAGAATTTCTGCCACACACACACCTCTTGAAGCTTCGATCATATAGATCTTACTTCTTGAGAAACACCGGTTTAGTCTAGGATTTGCTCTCCATTGATTAGATTTTGATTTGAGTTTTGATTCGTTGTAATCTTGTAAAAGCTCCTCATATCAATATATATCTCATTAGAAAATCCAAGACTAACCATCTTGGTAGAGGACGTAGATCTTTCATCGATCGAACCTCTCCAAATAGCTTGTTCATTATTTCTTCTATTTACTTCCTGCTTAGTTATTTCTGAATTACTGCTTTGTTTGATCTTACCAGATTGCTGCTATTGCTGCTGTGTTTGTTATTGCCTATTGCCTTAGAATCCGATTTTATCCAACAGTTTAGCCAAACCTTAGCGCGTGCGTTTTTACCCTGCGCAGTATACCCTGCGCAGTGTTGCTATAAATTTCCGCTGTGCATTTCACACTCTCTCTGCGCGCTATACTTAGCTTATTTGAGAACTGTGCGCATAAGCCATTGATTTGCAAAAAGGGTTTGAAAAGAATTTTAAAACGCTATTCACCCCCCCCCCCCTCTAGCATTTTTCATACCCTTGTTGCCCCTCTGGGACCAACAAGTCTGCTATGAGACCTTGTAAATAGACCCTCATAAGTCTTATATGAGACTTTTTTACATGTCTCATAAGAATTTACAAGAATTTGATAGAAATTATAAGACCTAAAAAATGCACTTATGAGACCTTTGAGAGACTCATGGGTCTGGTATGAGACCTTTGTAAATAGACTTATGAGTCTGGTATGAGACAATTTACATGTCTCATAAGAATTTACAAGACTTTGATACAAATTATAAGACTTAAAAAATCACTTATGAGACATTTAAGAGACTCATGAGTCGGATATGGGACCTTTGTAAATGGCTCTCATGAGTCTGATATGAGACAATTTACATGTTTAATAAGAATTTACAAGACTTTGATACAAATTATAAGACCTAATTAATCATGTTTTTTTAATGTAAAATGATATTTATTTTACAAATTTAATGTTTTTGTGAATAATCAAGAATTTCATTAATTGATTGGAAAGTTTTAATTGCTGACATTTATTTTGGCAAGAATGATACTTCTATTATTAAATGTTGTGAAACATTAATCAAGTTGTTCTAATATATTTTTAATATTAACTCTTATACCGAAAGTATAAGACTAGTTCTTCTCTTATACTTTAGATATGAGAGTAATTTTCTCACATTAAATCCCCATTTTTTAAAGAAATTATATACCTAAAATATAAGACTAGAATTACTCTTATATTTAAGGTATAAGAGTTATTTAGTTTATTTTCTTATAATTCTCATATTTTCAGTATATAATAGACTTAGTTGGTGTCATTTATGTAAATAAATGCCTTAACAGAAGGGTGATAATTAAAAACTTATAAAATATTATGAAATAATGTATTTTCGCAAATATAATTTATTTTTTAGGTCTTTCATATTTTTTTAATAAAAAGCTTTAGATATTTTATATTCTTAAATCATGTTTTTAATATTCTAACATATATTAAAAAAATTGTGTTTTTGTGAATATTCAAGTTTTTCATTAATTAATTGTAAAATCTCAAGTTTTGTAATTTAGTTTCGTCCAGATTTCAGTTAGTAATAATAAATATTGCAAAATTAGAAACAAGCAATGCATTGGCTTAGTGGTAAAGACATGGTTGTTATTGTAAAAGACCTAGGTTTGAAACCTGGGAACAACATTTTTGCTTTTAATTAAAAGGGGTGGCTGGCATTGAGTTCTGGATCCGGGGCGGGTGGGCGGGTCGGGACATCGGGCCTGGGCATTGGGCTTGGGGGCAGCCTGACCTGAGTTGTGTGATGGGTTTTTGGGCTTTTATGGAATTTTGATTTGGACAATGGGTGGATGTGGACTTTTGGATCTCAGGTGGACTTTTATGGAATAATGATATGGGAGAAGGGGCCTTGTGGAATTATGCCCTGGCAAAAAGACTGACTGCCCCTCCTATCCCCTAGGAGCTGAATTAGGCGTCGACGCTAATTTTTTGGTCAAATCTCAGTCAGCTATTATAACTGACGTATAAGACCAGTTCGCCTCATATAACTAAAGTATACGAGTTTTTTTTTTCTCACTTTTTTTTAATTTTTTAGAAAAAAAAATCTAATATTATTTTGTCAAAACCCGGTCAAACTCTTATACTTGGTGTATAAGACCAATTCACTTCTTATAGTTTAAGTATAAGAGTTATTTTTAAGTGAGGTGAACGCAGGGAGTATAACTTTGCAACTCAACTAACTAGAAATATGCAATTGGCCGCCAAATGAATTTCAGTTAACTTTTTTCTCTTTAGTTACTCCCAAACCTCTGTTATATCCTTAATAAAAAGTTAAATAAACAATAATCTAAATCGTAAATTGTTGGTTGCAGTTTCACGTTTTAAATTATACATTTAAAAATAGAAATTTAGAATTTTATAATATAAACATGTTCATTAAAATGAAAAGAAAAATCAAAACGAAGTCAGCAGAAATTGAAGAAATGAAAATTATAATTGCAAGTTCAAAATTTTACTCCACGTTGTTTTTTCTTTCTATTTTCATTTTCTACAGCTTCAATAAAAAGTAACAAATTCTTATTTATACCCTCAATTTTAAATTTTAAATTATACTGTTGTTTAACTTCTATAAACGTGTTTATATGTATAGATTTTAAATTACATTTATGAACCTCATTTAAAGTATTAAACTGCAACGTGTTTAAAATTTTTAAAGCTCCAAGCTGTAATTAAATTTTAAATAATACACGTCAACTTATTTAATAAATATAGGCACATAAAAATATGAATTGTAAATCATTAGTAATGTAAAGGGCTATAATCGGATTTAAGAGTTGCTTAACGGAAAAATGGAAAGTCCATTTTGATGGTCATTTGCATAATTTTGATTAGTTAACTGGCAAGCTTGAAATTTTGATACTTAAGTGGATTATGTATTGACTGTGTCATAGTTAGGTGACTAGGTTGATTATTTTTGGGAAATGGGTGATCCATGTAAATAATATGTCAAAGTTAGGTGGCCTGAATGATCGTTTTTGCCAAAATATCATTATCGCATAACTATTTGATCAATTGTAGTACACAATATAATACACAAAATAGTATGAATGATCTCGACTCTAGAAATAAGATTTTGGGTGATTATTAGATTTTCCCTTAAAGTAATTTACAACAAACTCCCATTAATTGCTTCAGACTATAGGGTTTTACCCTAAACTATTTTACTCACCACAAAACACCCTCAAACTACTTCTTGATCATGCCAATATACTCTTATCCGACATAATTCATACCATATTTTTTTTTTCCGTGAATCCAATTACACTACATATTTGAAAGACAAATTTACCTCTCTCAGTAATTTATCTTTTAAAATTTCATTCTACTATTATCTTCTTAATAATATTAGCGGTGAATATTTGGGAGAAACTGATTCCTACATAAGTTATAAAAAGACATGTTCTTAAATATACGGACTAGGTAAACTCGACCCACTGCTTTAACGCCTAAACTCGCTATTGTATTTCTAGGTGTTTCAACACAAAATCTTGGGTAAAACGCGTTTTAAGCAAGTCACAGGAAAAACGTGTTTTCGGTGGCATTTTTGAAAATATGTGAAACTTCTTTAAAAAATGCGCGGTGGCTTTTTTGTAAATAATCAGAACTTTTTATCGGTTTTGAATATCAATAAAAGGCCTTCTGGATATGATTTTCAAGCACATTTGAAGAAGGCCATGGCCAATAAACTTTTTGTATATCAAGCTCAAGAGGTTCTGGATATAGATAATATAGTATTCTGGATATAATTTATGAAGCATCTTAAGTGGGGAAAAAAAAAAAAGCTAAAAAGAATCTTTGATACTGATATCCAGAACCTTTGAGACTGATAGCCATAACCTTTGAAAGTGATAGCCGGGAAGTTTTTTCTGAGAAAAAAATTTGAAGAGCAGTTGATGTGTTAATAAATAGCAATGACAGTGTTTAGGATGACCAGTTGGTGTGTTACGAAGCTCCAACAAGTGTGTTGAAAAGCGCCAGATGATTATGAAAAAACACGCTTTTCCTAATAACTATGAAAAATGCGTTGTACAGGAGACTAACTCGTGTTTTAAGGACTAAACTCACTGTTTTAAGGCATAAAATCACTATTTTAAGGGTGAATCTATATTAAAAAGTGGATTTTTTTATAACTTATGGAGAAACTAATTTCCTCCAAAACCTACTCTAATATTACTAGTACTTGTACAAGAAGTCTAGCTCAAGCGACAAATAAAAAAAATACTTTGAGAATATTATTTCCTGCGAGAAGAAAAGCTATTGTAAAATGAATGTCAATTCTTGACATTATGATTTATGAGACATTTGAAATAGTTGATGTTTAAACATTTTAATAGTACAAATACATAAATAGCTTTAATGATCTCAACCTAATACAAAATGATCGTATGAACTAGAACACAACGTTTGAAGAGGGCATTTAGTAACTTTATAAAAAATACATTTCTATATGGGCAAATTATATTTATATGTAATAGAAGTTTCAATTCATTTAAGGACAAAATAAGAATTCCAAATACCTTATGGTCAAAGAAAAACAAGTAGCACCAAACGATGATAGCTATTTATTTGTGTAAGACTTAAGAGGGAGGAATTTATCATTCACAGCCACAGGTCATAACGAAAGCTAAATTAGGCCTACATCTACATGGTTATTAAAACTTCTCCAATTAATTTATTTAAATATATACTCAATGGGGTTTATAAGAATCTGTTGACAGGCTATTGTCCATATTAAATCCATTGGACCGGGTTCTTTTCTCGACCTTATACAAAGTTTTGGTGTTGCCCCTTCTTTTATTGAGCTCTTGTATCTATATACAGTATTTTATACTATACTCTCCGCTTCACAATAAATACTTATATTTTAACTTTTTTTTTTTTTTTTGTCAAAGTTTGATAAAAATTTAACTATAATTTAATTATCTACTCCCTCCGGACTCAATTATAAGCAACAAAAGTGGGTTTTTTTGGACCTAAATATAAGCAACTCTAAGGGATTTCAAGACCATTTAATACTCTTTACCAAAACTGCCCCTATTTAATTATTCATTTTCAAATACAAGTGCACATTTATTACACATTTAATATGAGGATATATTAGTAATTTTAACATGTTTTTATTATAAAATCAAGACAATTAACTAACTTAACTACTTTCTTAATAGGTGTGATTTTAATTATTTTTGCTTATATTTGAGACCGGAGGGGGTACATTGAAATGTAAAAAACTATATTTGATTGTTTATTACCATTACTACCATAAACAACTTTCATAATTTTCATGAGAATAATTAATAAAACTATTTCCATTTCGATTGTAGGTGTAACTATGTAACCAACTCGGGGGAGCGATGTCCCCCGGTGATAATTTAATAGTCAAAATTTAAGTGGAGTTAACCAAAGGGTCAAATATACGTTTATATTAGGACGACAGGAGCATGTTATAAGAAATTCCAAAACTACACAGTAATAAGGAAAAGAAATGCAATCATTTAATAATTTAGCAATCAATGTGAGTACATTTAAATTAAATAATTTTTGGGGGAAAATAAATTTCAAAATATTAACAAAGTTACTTGACAATTACTTAGTTTATGCAATTATTGGTATTGCTCCAACCTGCTTCCATAGTAAAGGTAGCGAGTTCGAATTCTGTTAAAAACATGTGGTAGCCTATTTGTAGGCCATTTGATTTAGTCTAAGGACAATTTATCTATCATTAATAAAATAAAAATGCTCGTTTTTTTTTTTTTTTAAAAAAACATTGCTCCAGCCTCTAGTTATAATTAGATCCTATGAACAAAACTTTGTACAATTTTTTGTGCTAATAAAATCTAAAATAATCTAAACTGTGCCAGCCCCAGCTTCCATTCACGTAGAATATACTCTACATACGAGTATTGTGATTTACTGGAAGCATATGGAATTGCGTATGCATGGGGCAAAATAAAAAGAAAAAAACTAGAACCTGACTTTGTAACTTTAAGGATCTTGCGACATCTCCAAATTTTGGCACATATATTTCCCATTTATTTCGACAATATTTCGATTTTTATTTGTTTCATTTTTGATTTTTTTTTCTTGGATTGATAATGTATCAATCTAACTTTTAAAAAAAGGTAGAAATAAGCAATGCAAAATTAAACATATAATTCATCAAAATTAATAAATAAATAAAATTATTGTTCGAGAAATAATTTTTAAATGAGGCGGCGCACGTACCTTTATTAAACTTGTTCTCAATATGAATTAATCCTGGAATGTGCTTTAACTTAAAGAACTAAAAGACAGAAGAAACTATGAGAATATATAATTTGCGTTGGGTAAAGTGGATTGCGGTCACTTTTTTTTTTTTTTCTGATTTGCTTTGTTTTCAGGACTATAGTATATATATAATTAATTAAACAACCTGTGATTATGACTTCAGAAAAAATAATAATACTCTTATGTAACACCGACACCTTTATTGAAAAAGATTTCAATAGTTAAAATTTAAGTATTATTAATAATATAAGCATATAAAAAAAACTCTTAATAATCTCACCAAATTACATCAACGATCCTGTGAATGTTAATTAGATTAAGATGTCAAATGGGGGAGATTTAAAAACATTTTTTCCTAGAAAATGCATATTCATAAAGGAATTTTTTTTTTAAATAAAATAAAATATATATATATATATATATTTATTTTTTTTAAAATAGAGATTTATTTTGGGAAAGAGTGAATGGTAATTATAATAGTACATTAATCACATTTGTAAAATCATTAGATAATGAAGCTTTTGAAACTTTAAACCAAAATTCATACGTGTATTGACCAACAAAACAAAATTTAACTATTTTTCGAAGTGAACGGGAGTGTGTATAAGGGGCTATCCTTTTATCCTTTGTGAAAATCTTGAGAAAAACGTGTTCTACACTAACGCTAGTGTAGAACTTGTTTTTAAAAAAGCGGAGAACGCTGTGAGAAGGCGCGGTGGCATTGATGTAAATAACTGGAATTCATGAAAACTCACCAGGCACTTTTCGAAACTGTAGGAGACATTTTTCAATATTACAGCAGGCAAATTTTAACACTAGAGCAGTCACATGTTTTGACACTACCAAGGCATGTTTAGACACTTATAAAAGTGTATGAGCAGGCATTTATTTTACATTTGTTACAATACAAGAGGCATTTTCTAATGCTATAAGAGGCACAAAATAATTCAAAGCATGCACTTATTTGGAATTTTAAAACATGCCTGTTTGAATTTTAAAACATGACTGTTGATTTTTTTATTTTATTTTTTATTTTTTATTTACAAGTGCCAAAAAAAGTGCTTTCTCTAAGGTAAAAAAAGTGTCTGCTTGAGTTTTAAAACATGCCTGCTGGGGTTTTTTTTTTTTTTTTCAAGTGCAAAAAAAAGTGCCGTCTATAAGGTAAAAAAGTGCATGCTTGAGTTTAAAACATGCCTGCTGGTTTTTTTTTTCAAGTGCCAAAAAAAGTGTCTTCTCTAAGGTAAAAAAGTGTCTGCTGTGAAATTCCCCAAAAAAGTGCCTGCTGTAAAAATATTGAAAAGTGCCTCTTCAGTATCGGAAAGTGCCTGCCCAAGAACCCTTCTATGTGGAAAACACGTTTTACACTAAGGCTAGTGTAAAACGCGTTTTTCACAAGAACGACTCTTATCCTTTTGGATCCCTAAGCCAAACACATAATCTAAAATTATGAGGATATGCACGTTTTAAAATCTTATGTGTAGTGTTTTTAATTAGAGTGTGGCGGGTCCACTATCGATGCAATTAATAAAATATCGCCAACACATGGTGTGAGCAAAATCTTGTGCCTATAGCATTTCTCAGACAAAAATAACCCAGCATTCTGGAGCATGCGAGACCAAACTCAGAGAGTTGGATTCTCACACTCGCTTTGATTTTGATAGTCCAACTATCATTGGCGTTTTTGAAATCTCAAACTCAATTTCTCAATCCATATATAAATATCAAAAAGAAAAATCAAAACAAAGTCATATATACGACCATAAGCGCGGTGGGGTGACAGAGGAATGAAAGCCTCAATTTTTCATCAACAAAAAAAAAAGCCAAAACAACCAAAGACTAGTAATTAATGTCAACTTTTGGATTCAGTTTGAGAGTTCATCTCTTAAATTTGACTTTAATTTGGAGAAACATACTCTCAGACTCAAATTTTCAAACAAAAATAAAATAAAAAATAAATTGAGTTAGAGCATAGGGATTGAGCTAAAGAAAATAGAAGGAAAAACAAAACACATAAACACCATAGCCAAAAGAAGAAGTTAGGCAAATGCTTGATTTAATTCAAGTAAACAAGTTGCACTCATATTTTCAAAACGCATAAGCCAATGCCAAATACGTGATTTATTTCAAGTAAGAATACCTTCAATTTTCAAAAATCGGCTCATATATACCAATAACTTGGATACAATCTAAGTAGTTGTGCCTTTTATATTCAAACAAGCAGTTGGTCAAGTTAGAATCACAACTTTATTGTATCATGAACCACCCAAAAACCAACGAAACGTGATTGCTTCAATGGAATGCTTGATTTCTGATTGGAAATGGTTTACCTACATTGTGTTCTTGTAAGGCATGGCTTATCTTTGGTGAGGGGCGTTCATCCTGAGCATCATAGTTCAGACCAGGACTAGAAAAAGACTACTATAAAGCATCTGATGAAAAAAAAAATGATATCACGATGATTACCAGCGAAAATGGACTTCGAAGGGCAACATCGTAGGGGAAGAGACAAGGCGATTTTAGGTTCTTTGGGCTTCAAGGGTATTTTTGGTTTGTAAACATTGTAAATTAATAGGGGATTTTTAAGAATATAATTTATCCATATGACTCTTACAGAAATAAATGAATTAGCTTGCTAGCTTTAAGCATTAGAGATATTTGAGGGATCTTAGAGGGATAAACCATACCCATTTAAACTCATCGCATTAATAAAATAATCTAAGAATAGCAAATTGTGGAAGTTTCACATTTCACTACACAAATGACACTTCATTAAAGACATCTACGCAACAACTTTCCTGATTTAACTTGAGGAATTACAAGATAGACTAGGTTGAGTTCGAATTAGTCGGCCATAAATGTGTTAACATTTTAATTTTTTATTTTGTTTTTGTATTTTTTTTTTTAAGAATTGATTTTGGTTAATACATTTTTTTTTAAAAGAAATCACTTTTGAAAAAAAAAACTACTTTTGAGAGAAAACCAAATTTTATATTTTATTTTAAAAAAATATAATAACAATATTAAAATAAATCAAATAAAAAATACAGTAAATATTTCGAGGCGGAGTGTGTATTTTAATTGAAAACATAAGATAAACAATGAAGACGGTCCATCACTCACCTATTCAACCAAATCCCATATAATATACTCCACACTATTTTTAATGCTTACTCCATCTCAAAAAATTAGTCCCTACTTTTTTTTAGTTAGTATGAATAAACTTTAATTAATAATTAAAATAATTTATAGTACTTTTAATTAAAATTTAAAGCTTGTTATTGATACACATTTGTTAATACTGTCAAGATCAATTGTTAGATTCTCATTAAAATAATTAAAAGTCGTTCAAATTATTACTCAAAGTTTATTCATATTAACAAAACAAAACAAAAAGACTAACTTTCTGGGACGGATGAATATAATGTTTAAATGTAAGGTTTAAACACCAACTTTGCTTTGGAACTTGTACCCACTTTCCCTCTACTTCTTCTCTCCCTCCCCCATTTCTCTTTCAGTTGTCTGCAATGAAGGTCAAGGGAATGGAGCTTCCATCTACCCAAAGAAGCTCCAAAATAGTAATTTTACTATCCGTATCCTTAATCCTCCTCACACTTATCCATCTCTACTACCCTTTAGTAAGATACCCAGATTTATCAAATTCCGAAACTACCCCTCCAACTCCATTAATCCATCATGATGATAGCTTGATAACTACCAAAGACAAGCATCTCAACTGCGACATATTTACGGGTGAATGGGTACCTAATCCGGATGCTCCGTATTACCAAAACGGTACGTGTTGGGCGATCCATGAACACCAGAATTGCATGAAGTATGGAAGACCCGACTCCGAGTTCATGAAGTGGAGGTGGAAACCCGATGGGTGTGATTTACCCATCTTTAACCCGTATCAGTTTTTGGAGCTGATGAGGGGGAAGTTATTCGCGTTTGTTGGTGATTCGGTTGGAAGGAACCAAATGCAATCCTTGATTTGTCTCCTATCCCGGGTAACTCTATCCTTGTTCTTCTTTAGTTACCTTGATTTTCTATCAATCCGTTACATTTCGTTTTTAAATTTAATTACTACTCCTTCCGTTCCAATCGAGTTATGATTTTTGGGTTAGACACGAGAATTAAGGAAAAAGTCAGTGAAATATGTGTTGTAAGAAAGTAAAATAGGAGAGAGAAAATGAGTAGAAAATAATGAGTGTAAAATCATCCTAATTCAAGTGGAACGGAGGGAGCACTACTTATATTTTTAGAATGAATGTATAAAATATTTTTTTCTATCAAACAAATTATTTTTAAAATAAATTTAAATATTTATTTTGAGACCTGATAATACTACCGACTCTTATCTTTATTTTGAGTTTTCGGTTGCTCTGATTAGCAATCTGACATCATAATGCCAGTGGCCATTCCCAAAAATAGAAAATACAGTAGAAGATAGATTTTCGCCCTTTCATTTAAGAACATTTATATCGCGATGTGGATAGTCTCCTTTAAGTTTTGGACAAATTTTATGGCTTTTTTAAGTTTAATTTTAACTAACTTCGTTTTTTTTATTTGTTTTTTTTTTTTTTTTTTTTTTTGCAAACTTTTTGTGATTCAATGACTATTTTACATCAAAATTTCTTCAGCGAAGCGTAACAGACTGTATTGGAGGTTCCACCTTAAAACCAATTGGTGCTAAGGGGAGTAACTCCTCAAGTCTATATACCGGTCCATATTCCTCTCTTTAAAAGATGTGGGATAATTGTCTAACACGCCCCCTCACATGTAGTCGGGCTTTGCCAAGGATTACAACGTGGACTTGTTAATTGGGTGGCGGAAAGGATCGTGGGTCGTTGGGCCTGCACGTGTCCCATGTAGAAGCAACTGAAGTCAGGCCACCATAGATCGATGGCTCTGATAGAATTATAGAGATGGGTCAGAAGCAGAGAGAGGCCCGAGTGAGAGCACAGGTTGGACTGGGCCGGTAACAGACTGTATTGGAGGTTCTACCTTAAGGGCAACTCCAAAAATGGGTATCAAAACCAAAATTTGATACCCATGTAGGTCCTTGCATCTCTAATGACAAATAACAGAAGTATCAAATTTTGGTGTAGTCCTAGCAAAGGTAGCAAATTTGCTACATTGCTAAGGACCATCAAAACCAAATTTGTTTCTTCTATGATTATTTATATATTAACAATTTAATTTAAAAATATTTAATTAAAATAATGATTATATTTTGATATTATTTATCATATTAAAAATATTAATATTTTTTTAAACAAAAAATAATAATTTTGATGTCAAAATTTGATACCTATGAATGTAGATTTTTTTTTATACCCATGTGAATAGTGCATAGAACAAGGACTACCATTTACCATTGGAGTTGCCCTAAAACCAATTGGTGCTAAGGGGAGTAACTCCTCAAGTTTATATATCGGTCCATATTTCTCTCTTTAGAAGATGCGAGATAATTGTCTAACAAGAGTTAGACACTTAAAATATTTATTTCGTCTTAAATAAATATTACATTTAACTTGCTAATGTTTTTAAAAAATATACTTTATTATTTTGTATAATGATAAAATTGTATCTAAATGACTTTACTTATTTTGAAACGTGATGTTTATAGTAAGACGAACCAAAATAAAAAGAGTCAGTCTTATGAAAAACCTATTTTACATAAAAGATGTTTAAATTTGTTTTATATTAAGAGATTTTGTTTACAGGAATGAAATTTGATGGAGCGAAATTACTCCAATCTCAACTGTGTTATGAATTGGATTTGGATGGGGGAGTAGGTTAGCCACTTGACGATGCCACGGAAATTGGGGTCAAGGCTGAGTTTTACCCCAGCTTAGACCCTCGGGCGTGAGAGTAAGATTCTCGTGAAGGATTAAGAACAAGGCTTGGAATGCCTTGGGAGAGAATGTAGGGTTCTCGGTGTGTTTTAGTGTGTGACGATTGAGTTGGTCATGCCTGAGAGAGAAGAATAAAAAGCTTATGTATTACCCTTATTGTCCAGCAGTTTGACCTTTGGTCCATGGAAATGCTCTATCCACTAGGACACGTGTAATCTTGAGATTGGCTGGCAGACCGGACGGGACAGGCTATGACCAGCGGATGTCGTGACAGGACAGGTTCAGTACAGAGTAGAGTAGGTAGCCTAGGGAATACCATCGGGCATTTAATGCGATTGGACGAGGCAATACGGATCGTATCCGCCATCCTGGTTCCGAGCTCGCCGAGGTGGCGGCCCCGTCTGCTGGGAGCTTTATTGGGAGTCATGCCCGTCTCGGGCCCTATGCCGGTCCCTTGTGACTATTTTCCTCAACGTCGCCCAATATAAGACGAAGTCAAACATCTTAGGGAACTCAACCCGGTCCTTGAGTGACGCCGGTTTGGCAGCAACCGGTCCACTCTTTGAGCCCGGTCCAACTTGTGTGGGCTCTTCACCACTGACTGCAACTAGTTGTAGTTGGACAAAGACAGCAAGCATATAAGTCAAGGTTTAGGAAGAATATGATTAATTACCAATTATGTCAGCCTGCTAGATAGATAGACACAATCTTATTGACCATTATGTCCCTATGAGCACATGGGAAGATGTGTTCATGCATGGTTGGCAATGCTTAATCATCAATTTTGCCCCCCTAGATTTCGGTGTTTTCAATAATTATTTTATGACTTCCTCCTTCTTTATTTTTTTATTTTTTTTAAAACAAAAAAAAATATATATTAATACAAATAACAAACGTTTAGAAGTCGATTATCAACATATGTTGGAAGTTCGACCCAAACGTTAGGGCTCGCAGTTACAATCGCTGCCCTAGAAAATACATTCACCAACGTATTGGCGATTTGACTAATCAACTGCAAAGAAAAAAGAATTATCCTAATAAGCACATCCTTGCAATACATAATCTTAACAAAACCTGACATAATGAAAAGTGTAATACTCCCTCTGTCTCAGAATGATAGTCTCATTTTGACTTTTTATGGTCAACAAAAATAAAATTGGACCAAACATTAGTGTCAATTTAATGATCACAATGAATTTCTAAAAATTGTTATTGATAAATCACTTAATGATTTATCATTTACAAATTTTAGAATTTCGCTAAAATGATTAGAGCGTCACTAATGGTTGGTCAAATTTCATTTCTGTTAACCATAAAAAGTCAAAATGAGATTATCTTTCTGGAACAACAGAGGGAGTATTTACTAAAAAGCGAAAGAGTAATATAATTATGAGAGGGAGGACCCGAGGAGTATCCATCTAACCACGATTTAATCACCAGCTTATAAAATGCTTATAAAATGTCAGGACGTGATTAATATCTTATTACTACCTCCGTCCCTCAAAAATGAATGTCGAAAATTATTCAATTTCAAACATTTATTTTTGGGTGGAGATAGTTCTATTTCATATTTTTTTTTTTTGAAATGAAATCATAATTCTTTTTAATCACTATATCACTAACTTTCATTTACTCAAACAAAAAATTAACAACTGTGGATTTTAAAAATAATAATTCAATGAAATGTAAAATTTTAAAATAGCGTTTGTAACAGTTGTAAAAATAATATTGAATAGAGAAAATATATTGAATATGTTGGAGCAATTATCCCACATCGGGAATTAACTAGCCAAAGCCTGACTATATAAAGATCCAGGGCCACTCCTCCCATAACCAATTAGTTTTGGGATGGAACCTCAGACTTTATCAGAAAATATTTAATTTGGATTTTGATATTATCAGTCTGACAAACTTAAGGAATATGCCTTGCTGGCAACGTGGGCTCATGACATATATCTCCATAAATATAGCTCATTTTCTATTATTAAAAACAAGGAATTGTCATTTTCATAAGTTTTAATTCCATTCGAGTTTCATTGTCTGTTTATAAATCAAGGATGAAGTTTTTGTGATGCCAATTCAATATCACTTTATGGGACTATTTCATCTGCATGTGCTTTACTTGGACATCACTTTAGTATTATTTAAACCTAGCTTCCAAAATACTCCCTCAGTACCATACTTATTATACTTATTGCTCCCTACTCAAAATGTTTACTTTTCTTTTTCCTATATATTCACTCGCAACAACTATCCACTAACTTATTTTTTCTTTCTTACCCACTCACAATACTTACTTTTCCAACATATTTTCTTAATCTCTATACACTCTGATTTGGTAGCAATAAATATGAAACAGAGGGAGTAGGTGTTATTTTTCTCGTGGTAAGATAAGTGTCCCATTACCAAATATTAGTGTAAGTTCATATTAATAACTAAAGCATGTTATTTCATAATTATTGACAAGTCAAATATATACTATTTATTATTGGACGAGATAAATATTATTTGATGTCTGCATTTCTTTTAATTTAAAAACATAAATAAATTAATAAGAGGAGGCGAAATCTAATTTATTTTTTATATTTTTCAGGTGGAATATCCAATTGAGGTCTCAACTACAACAGATGGAAATTTCATCCGTTGGCACTATGTTTCTTACAATTTTACCCTTGCTAATTTCTGGTCACCATTTTTAGTAAAAGCAAAAGAAGAAGATCCTAATGGACCAACACATACCGGCCTCTTCAACCTCTACCTAGATGAATTCGATGATAAATGGACGACCCAAGTCGAAGATTTCGATTACGTCATCCTAAGCGGAGGCCATTGGTTTTGGCGGCCCGCCATCTACTATGAAAAAAACCGCCTAGTTGGTTGTCGCTTCTGTCAGGTACCCAATATTACCGATCTGCCCATGCAGTACGGTTACAAAAGGGCATTCAAAACTGCGTTCAAAGCAATCAACAGCCTAGAAAATTTCAAGGGAATGATAATTTTACGCACATTTGCACCGATGCACTTTGAGGGCGGGGCGTGGAACGGCGGGGGAAACTGCGTTAGGACGAGGCCGTTCAAGAGTAGCGAGGCGACGTTGGAAGGGGTAAATTTGGAATTGTACATGGCACAAATGGGAGAGTTTAGGAAGGCAGAAAGAGAAGGGAGGAGGAAAGGGAAGAGATTTAGGTTATTGGACACAACACAAGCAATGTTGTTGAGGCCAGATGGGCATCCAAGTAGATATGGGCATTGGCCCAATGAGAATGTGACATTGTATAATGATTGTGTGCATTGGTGTTTGCCTGGGCCCATTGATACATGGGGTGATTTTTTGCTTCATATAATTAAAATGGAGGGTAGGAGATCAGCTCAAGAAAAGCTTAATGCAAGGGTTATTAAAGAGGAAAATAGATAGATTGTCATTGTTTGTCCCCTTCAAATCTAATTATAAGATTTTTGGGGTTGTTTTTCTTTAATTTATTTCTATATGTATTTCCTCATTCATTTGTATAATTATTATTACTTTTAAAAGGTTCTTTAAATGAAATTGTCCACTTGCCTAGCTTTTTTAAATCACTTTGTATTACTCCTTCCGTCTTATGATAGCCTTTCTATTTATTTATGTATGTTTGTTTCAGAAATATAGTTTTATTTTTAAAATTCATCTTTCAAAATCTTTTAAAATAATTGAACTTTTAAATTTAACTCACAAATATATTGAGTAATGCATGATTGTTACAAGACCGAGTTTAGTGAAAGCAATAATTTAGCCTCACTAAGGGTAATAAAAAATGATAGTATGTTGTTAATATGTTTGAATAGCCAATTGAGACTATCACTATGAGACGGATGGAGTAAGTCTAATAAAGTCTGAGGTTCCATCCCAAAACCAATTGGCTAGTTAAAGTCTGAGGTTCCATCCCAAAACCAATTGGCTAGTTAATTCCCGATATGGGATAATTGCTCCAACAATGTCCTTTATATATACTCCCTCCGTCCCATAACTATGTGGACAAATTGCTATTTTGGGCGTCTCATTGATAAGTGACATGTTCTTAAAATGACAAAAAATCTTTACTATTCATATCACTCATTCTCTCTACTACATTAACCTTATACTCACACCACCAATATTTAACCTACTATTGCATATCCCACTTTCTCTCTCATATTTCACTTTTCACACTCACAACAACTATCCATTACCCTTCCCTTAATTTTCCCTCATTTTTTCCATATTGTTATGAGACGGAGGGAGTATATTATTTCATTTGTCTTATTATAATAATAAGTGCCACAATACAAGTGTCAATCATTTTTTAAAATATTTTATTTGTTTATACATTTCATATGCGATATACTAAATTTGTTTTTCAAAATTATAAATATAAAGTTTATATTGGAAGATAATGTAAAAAAATAAAATAAAAATATGAAAGTAGTATGGGACATAGCCTTTGGAAGTAAAAAGAATAAAAGAAAAAATGGAGCCCAAAACAAAAGAAAAGGAAATGTGGACAAGAGGGGTGGAAAAAGAAAGGAAGAATTTGGGCCATGTGAATTATTTTAAACTTTTTGTGTGTCGTTTTCTATTTTTTTTGATTCAGTACAATTCAGGACCTTGCTTAAGATGTCTATCTTCAAATCAGACCTATGAATATGAATGAAGTGAGGTGGAATGTTGCAGCTTTTAAAAACATGACAAATACACAAGTCCAAATAAGTTAATACTACTAGGCTACCTTTAGCTTGGGGGTCCTATTCCTATCAATACCACTTCTAGGCTTTGCTGTGGACGTACATGCACACTTTCACAGTCCTCATTAGAGAAAATAATGGTCAAAAAGTTCGAATGAATTGACCATATGAGAACTGTAAAAGTGCATATTGAGCTGGGACGGAGATAGTATAACATACGGTAAATATTTTATAATTAATCAGATTTTCTTAAACTTCCATCTTCAATATTTGTAACAAAAACTCATTTAATGTGTCAATGGCTCCTGGCAAGCACCAATGCACACAATCAGACACATTCACAATCTCATTTGACCAGTGCCCATAATGGTTTGGATGTCCATCTGGTCTCATTAACATTACTTCACTTGTATCCAACACCATAAACTTCAACCCTTTTCTCTCTGCTTTCCTCATCTCCTCCATTTGAGTCAAATACATTTCCAACATATACCCCTCTAGCTTCACTTCCCCTTTCCTAAATGGCCTTCTCCTCACACACTCCCCTCCTTTATCCCACTCCCCATTCTCGAAATGCGAGGGCGAAAACGTCCTTAGAATCGTCACCCCCTTGAAATGTTTCAAACTCAAGAGGGTCTTAAAAGATGTTCTGAATGCTTTCTTGTATCCATAGTAGTTTGAAAGGCTTGTGATGTTGTCTTTTTGGCATTTGTGACACCCTATTATTTCGCCCTTTTCGTAGTACATAAATGGTCTGAAGAACCATTGCCCTGCTGAGATGATCACGTAGTCGAAATGTTCAATGTGAGCAGCCCATGACTCATCTACCTCGTCTAAGTAGAGATTCATGAGGCTATTTAGGGAATAACCGTTAGGATCACCATCACGGGACTTAATTAAGTGCGTAGACCACAAAGCTACTAGAGAAAAATTGTAATGTGGGTAGAACCAACGTCTGAATCTTGTATCGTCTACATCTGAAACATCCATAAGATAAGCTACCTGAAACCAAAAACTTACAAATTGAGCAGAAAAAAATGTAGTGAAACGAATACAGATTTAGGGTCTGTTTGTTTGAGTTGAATGGGACCTCTGAATGACCCCAAATACAGCACTTTGGGCCATTCAGAGGCCTCATTCAGCTTAAACAGATAGACCCTTAGTATAGATGTTATAAGCAACTTACACTGGCTAATAGGCAGACTAATGACTGCATTTGATTTCTTGCCAAAGAGTCTCCAACAAAGGCCATAGATTTGCCTCTCATTAGCTCCAAGAATTCGGCTGCATTAAAACGAGGTAGATCACATTCGTTGGGCTTCCAACGCCATTTCATGAACTCTGTGTCGGGCCTCCCAAATTTCATGCAGTTCTGTCTGTCATCTATCACACAATTAGTGGCATTTGTGTAGTAAGGTCCCTCAGGAAATGGAATCCAATTTCCACTAAATAGATTACACTTTTGCCTCAAACTTATGCTGTTCGAAACTGAAGATGATGGTCGATATTTGATCAAATTCTTTTCAGAACGTGACTCGGAGAGTGAGTTTTTGTGTAGAGAGAGAGGGATTATGGCAAGAAGAACAAAGGGTATTATTAGGAAGACAACTTTCAGAATGGCACTGACCTTCATTTTTGAGTTCAAAACTCAAGTGTTCTCTTACACGATACATGGCCAGTATATCAAGTGTTCTCTTATATGAAACTTTCGCTCGTACATTTCTTCTTCGATCTGCTTTCAGCGAGATCATTACAAACTATACCTAACAGCAGCACTTTTTTTTTTCCCCAATAATGATGTATCATGGTGATTACTTCATGTTTACTTGAACCAAGTTAAAGCAAAAATAAAGGCCTAGGAAATCATAAAAAGGTCCATCCAAACTTCAAGCATATGATTGACTATGTATGCAGTTCATACTCAGGTAAAAAAAAAAAATCACCAAGATTCTTTAGCCTGCAACTCTTGGATAAGGATTCGTTCTTAGCTAACTTTCAGATAATGAAAGTTTTATGGCTAAAGCGCATTGATTCTCTTCTCACAATCTTTCTCAAGGCAAGCCCAGAAACATGATGCAATCTTGTAACATACATTGTCGATTTGCACTTATTTAGTATATTTCTACTCAAATGTAACCTGACGGATGATTTAATTAGGAAAATCATGTACAAATTCAAGTTTGGCTCGAGCATTTCGATAATCTGACACCTTCGAACTAACTCTCTGCATTCTATAGCAATTTGATACATCTTGAAATCTAATACCAAAACTCATATACCTTCACCCAACAAATGTATCTATTACCTAGGAATGAAATACTCAGTCACTTTCCAAATTTCTATATACTCAGTACGTCCCGTAAATATATCAATAAAAGATTTTAAAATTTCAATAGAACATTAGATCGACATTAATATTTGGTCAAAATTTACTTGTGCTGACCATCAAAAAATTAAATGACACTATCAATCTGGGAAGGAGGGAGCTATCAGATTTATTCCGATGTTTCGTTTAGATTATGTTGCTAACTACAGAGATTGGGACAAACTCTGAATTGTTAAAGTCTTCATCTGTAATAGATAGCCGTGCGAGACGGCATCTATCGGGTTCTTAGATTTGTATTTGAAGCATCAACCCTGTAAATGGCTTGGAAAGGCAAGTTCTACCATCTTTTGTTTGGATAGGATTCTTGAAAATGACATTTTTTTTTTTTAATTTAATCAAAGATTATTGTTGATTTACTTGGTTTAAATACAATTCTATTTGTTTTAGTCCTTAATATATAGGATAAGATGTGTCCTGTTTGCCAATTCAATGATAACCAAAACAGGGCAAACCTCAAGAGAAGTTTTCATTCACATAATGTATTCTAAGATGACATAAATCCAGCAAACTTGAGCTTGAAAAATAAACATAATTAGATTTAGATTTCTTGATTAATTCATTGAATATGACATCACAATTAGGACTTGCTACCAAAAGTATCAAAACATAAATATCTACCAATATCAATCTGTGTAGCATCTAATTTTTATAAGTAATAAGTTGAAAGGTTATTTCATTTTAGTTGAATGATTATGCTTGACTAATTCTTGTACTGACAAAATGCCTTGGTAGCAAAGAGAGTGCTAGACATGTCATTATCAGAGCAGCACAGTTGAAATCAGATTTGGGGTGTCAGCAGTCTGACTGCATAACAGTCAATTGCATTGTACGACCTAAATTCATACGAGGGTGGTCAAGACCCAATGAGACAGACTTTGGAGGTAGATTTAGAGACTCACAGTAGAGATTTGACTGCTTACTAAACTTCAACTGTTGTTATGCAATCGAACTGTACAGTTACATATGTGGAAATCATATCATATGATATGACACAACAATACCTAATAACATGGAACATATCGAATGGGTTAATTGCAAAATGATGGACAAAAGGCTCCACAACATGTCTGCCTTCAACTGAATAATCATCCAAAATGGCTTTTCTTTTCAAAAAGAGATGGGACTCCATTGCAATCATCTATCATACTTTGTTTGCCATCAAACTACTCCATTTTCATTTGACAGTAACCAATCACCTCGATGAAGGACATGACACGTCAAGAAAAAAATCGTAAACATTCAAATCAGTAATTACAAATTTTCAAATTAATGTGGCACTTGAGAAGCCTTTCAATTTTCTAGAGAAATAGTACTACTCTTCCGTCCCTAAAAGAATGTCGCAGTTGATTATTTTTAATTACAATTTTTAAAATTTCACTAGAATGATTAGATGACATATGTTTGGTCAAAGTTCACTAGTATTTGTTATAAGAAAAAAAATTATTGAGACTATCTTTTTATATTGAGGGAGTATGATTTTTTTCATATGTAATTGTAGAACAACTTGTGGGTTTTGAAGTGGCAAGTGAGTGGTCTTCATCATGCAAACGATAGGAACATCCCATCCGATTCATATATGTTCGCATCACAATGAAAATGCCTTTTACTGCTCCGTCTCATAATAAATATTACGTTTTTTCTTTTTATTTGTCTACAAAAAGTATTGCATTTTTAAATACATAAATAAATGGTCATAATGCATTTCACCATAGTATAGATAAAATATTTAATCTACTGGGGGAAAACAGTTTTATATTTTTAATGATAAATATGAGAAATCATAATATTTAAAAAGGTTCACAAATTAATTGCAAAACTTAGTATTATTGGATCACATAAATCTTAAGAACATTGTGTGTACAGACATACATATATAGCTGTACGAGTGTAATTAAAATACTATGTGTTAATTATACACTAACCAGAAACAAACAAAAGCCCTCACATTTGAAAATGGGATGAGGGTCCTAAATGGTTGATAAGATGGCTTTAAAAACGGACATCTTACCCTCTAACTCAATATCTAATTATATTAATCCATATAATTTTGGAAATATTTTGTACATTACTTATAGCATCATAAAATTACATTAACTTATTTTTTTATTTAGAAATGTGATACTTATTTTAACATAGACAAAAAAAGAAGAAGTGCAACACTTGTTATAAAACAGAGTTGAGTTCATGTTTCATCCCCATTAGAGAAAATATTTATTAAGCAAGTCAAAGTTCAGAAATTTTAATGTGTCTTCTTGTTTATGTTTATGATCTTCCTTCCTTATGCAAAGATTCTTCTATTTCTTTCTTTTAGGGTATCATTGTCGAAATTCGTCTGTCAATGCACATGAGCAGTGGCTCGATCGATTCGCTCTAATGAACACATCATTTTGTGCATATGGTACAACCTAAAACTCATTCCCTTCTAAATAAATATCCCAGTTGACTTGTCAATGTTTCTAAAACTTGCGATTTACTTATTTGTACATTGCATGTACATTGCTAAATTGCAGTAAGACTTTTCATACTTTAAAAATGTGAGATTTATTTTAGAATAGACTTTAAAAAAAAAAATATGATATTTATTTTGGATCAGATTAATAGCTAAGTGAAGTAGTAAGTAGTTCTATGATAGCATTTGAACCACACTTAAGAGAGGCATGTGGAGGTTAGTAGTTCAAATTAATTAATCAAGTCAGACTTGTTAACTAAGACTTGTGTCGGCGACAATATGATTTTAATTATACAAATACAACGCACGATTAAGTCATACTAATATAAATTTAATACAGTGGAAAGTAAAGCCATTCACCCTTTCGTTTGCAACTACATGTACAAGTTTGGTACTATACATACAATATACTAGGTGAAAATTTTTGGCCAAAATCAAGTCTTTTTCATATATGATGATAAAACTCATTTCAGGGGAAAAGTAATACTAATAAGAGTGCTTATTTTTTCTTTTGGAATAAACTTGAATTTTCATTGATATATAAAAAGTTTCACAAAAATCCTCCCATATTTTATAAAGATTAAAAATGTAAAAATCATGATAGTGATTATTCAATTTGCATTTACATTTACTCTATATATATGAACGGACATATAATTTTAACTTTTAAAATTTCCTAAGAATAATAATTATCTTTGATTACAAATCTTAATTATACTGTTTTAAATCTACCTAATCATAATTAATAGAAGCAATAATGAATAAGGTCTAATGGAGTATTCAAAGTGCTTCTGTAACTCCATTCAAAAATATTGCATGTAACTCCATAATCATTAAGACTATTATTCATATACATGCATTAACTTAAGGACTGTTAGCATACTTTGCCCTTCACCCTTCATCTATTGTTTGAAATAGAGTAGTAGTAGATATAAATGCATTAAAGGATAGATTCGTCATTAATTTTATTTATTTATTGAGTTTAATTATTATTGGGTTTCGAGTTAAGAATAACATTAATTTTATTTTATGTTGAGTTTAATTGTTATGGAGTAGGATGTAAACCAACACACGGTTTTTTTTTTGTAAAATTATAAAATTAATTAGTGGACATACAAACTATAATTCGGTCTATAAGATTTTATAAACATTTAAAAGAAAATTACAATCAATTATTAAATTTATTAGTAGGAACAAACAATCATATAAAATCCAAAAACACAAAAAGCAATACTAAAGGATAATATTGCTATTGTTTTGATGATTAAGTCTTGTAACAACTTTGATGTAAAGTCTGCATCAAAAACCAAAAAGATATTAAAATTATAAATTTATTACAAAGGTAAAAATAAAAGCAAATTAAAATAAAAATATTTTAGTGAACAAAAAATGACTATCGAATCAAAAACACAAAAGTAATACTAAAGGATAATATTTTTTTCTCCATATTTTAAACAAAGCTTTAAAAAAACAAACAATACTCACCATGATCAAGAGAATAGCATGAAAAAGACAATCTGAAAAAAAAAAAAAATCACTAACCAAAACGAAAAAACTAAATTTGAATTAAAAAAAAAAATCATTTTTTGTATGAAACTAAAACCAAACTAAATTCATAATCATTACCAAAAACAAAAATCTAGAACATTGTTTATACATAAAATCAAGAGATGGGAAAAAAAATTAAAAATAAAATAAAATATGTGGATCAATAATAAATAAAAGGGTAAAACTAATAAAAAATATTAATGATAACCAAGAATAAAATTAACAAAAAAGAAGAAAATAGTGCAACTTTCTTATAAATAAAAGTTAAGAGTGAAAATTAAATTGATGGTGAAATTGTCATATAAACAATAGTTGAGCAGAAATGGGAAAAAGAAAAAAAGAAGAATAAAATAAATCCTAAATAAAAACATTTTATTAATTACAAATACATCAAAACCTAGGGAAGGAAACAAATATAGCTCAAATATAGGCCCATAAAATAGACCAAAGCAACAAAAGAGAGAAAATCGCAAACAAAAATCAATGTCAAAGAAACAACATTACAAAGCAAACAAATTTGAAAAATAAAATTAAAAATTTAGTTTTAAACTAATAAAAAACACAATCAAGATAGAGAAGAAAAACAAATAAAATCTAAGTACATAAAAAGATTTATTATATTTCAAAAAAAAAAAAGTAAAAGCAAATCAAAGTATATATATAAATCAAGACTTAATCAAATGAAAAAAAAAAAAAAAATATATTTACAAACATAATGAAAATAAACAAAAGCAAAAAAAAAAAAAAAAAAAAAAAACAAATAAAAAACAAAATATGAAAAGAATCATTCACAAATTATCATAGAGGAAAAAAAATAACTAAATAAATATGAAATTTAATACAAAAAGTCAAAAATAATAATAAAATCAATAATAAAAACAAAAGTAACAAATAAATCAAAATAAACATGCAAATGTATTAAGGAAATTCAAAACTAAAATTCAATTGAACATAACAACAAAATTTATAAGAAATGAAAATTGTAAATAGAAATATAAAATATGAAGGAAAAAAACATTCACAAATATTAAAAATAGACAAAAGCAGCAAATAAAATTAAAAAAGTCTAGTAAAATATACAATAATAAAACTAAAACTAAAATAATATATAAATTATAAACATAGGTAAAGCAAAAAAGAAAAGAAAAAAGTAAACAACGATTAAAAAAAAAAAATTGAGAAGAAAATGATTATAAAAAGATAAATTAAAAGAAAATCTATTTTAAATCAACAAATAAATTTCAAAAGGAAAAACTCTAAATATAAATACAAAATACAAATTATAATCAAAAGTAAAAGAAAAAGAAAGTAATAGAAAAATAATGTTGGGACGGAAGAATTTTTCACAATTCTTCATATTGTTCAATTATGAAATGAACCAAAACAAAATACCCAAAAAAATACGCAATATTAGAAAGGAAAAAACACATGAAGAAAGTGCGTATAGGTTTGTTGGCAATTACATGAATTGATGCACAAATGTCCTAAAATGAATTTCCAATAAAATTTTAAATTTACTTTTGATTAAAAATAAATTTGAAAACTTTTTGAACATTTATTTTGAGATAGAGATAATATGTGAAAGGATTGAAATACAATTACCGAAACTTGAATGTTGAATGAAAGGCTTTAACCACAAATTCAACACAGTTTTCATTGTATTTCCATAGTTTTTCTTCGACAAAGTGACTTCTTCTTTGAGCTGAGTGGTTGAAAGCAAACCAATTTGTGAATGAACAATTGATTCATGTCAAATCTGTCGGAAAAATGAAAGGGACCACGTTGGAGGGAAAAAAACTTAGAAACATTGTTTTGTTGATTAATGACTCTCCAAGATACACAAAATTTTATTAAATCGGGTGATGCTTCAAATTTCGAGTCTCTTGTGCTTCCACTTCTCCAACTACTCCTAGTAAAGACTATATGTGATTAGTTTCTAATCAATTATAATAAAATATAGAGATTGTATATCTACTAATTTATGATATAAATAGTTAATTCTATTAATCATATTAGACATTAGTTACTTCATATTCCAATGATCACTCTTTGATTCATATTCTTATAATGGATGTTTCAATTCAATTCATAAGAAGCCTAAAAGTTGGATGATAATGTATCAATTTATTGTCCTTTTTAAATGCAAGGCCTACCAAGTCTACACTTCTAGTCTATATATATCTAAACTTCTTATCTAGTATATTTAGTTAATAAACTTTGTATAGTACTTTTAGAATAATACTTTCACCTAGTATCATACCTAATATTATTGTCTAATATACTCAACTAAACTTCTTATCTAGTATATTTAGTTAATAAACTTTGTATAGTACTTTTAGAACAATACTTTCACCTAGTATCATACCTAATATTATTGTCTAATATACTCAACTAAGAGCCGGAATATGAAAAGCCTTGGCACATCAATAGCTAGGATGATGTGGCTTCCTAAAATGCAAGATAATCCCAATTCTTGATGAGGTGTCACACCCATGTTCATTTTGGCCAACTTTAATAGTATACTATAGTATAAATTTCTTCACCTCATAATTACATGCTTAAAATATATATACAAGCACTTTATTTGAATATTTCTTTTCAAACTGAGAACTGTTGCAATGACATACTCCCAGTTGGTGTAGATAAATGTTACGTTTGAGCGCATTTAATCTCTACCGCACGTAGTGGCGAATCAAGGTTTAAATTTTAGTGGGTTGAAAACAAAAGGTACTAGTGAAAATCGAACTGAATCATCTACATGTAAAGTTAAAGCTTACTCCCTCCGTCCCACCTCAATTAGGATTTTTGGGTTGGGCACAGGGATTAAGGAAAAAATGTTAGTAGAGTAGGTGTTGTGAGTATGAAAAGTGAAGTAGGAGAAAGAAAGTAGGGTAGAAAATAATGAGTGGAAAGTTGTTGTGAGCGTGAACGTGGGTCCCATTAACTAAAGCCCTTCCATTTTTTGGTTGTCCTAATTCGAATGGGACACCCAAAATGGAAATTTGTCATAATTTGACTGGGACGGAGAGAGTATACTATAACAATTTATACTATTGGGTGCATGGTCAGATCAACAATACTCCCTCCGTCCCACCACAAGTGAGACCAACTTGTGGGCCACAATAATTAAGAAAAAAGTAGTGTATGTGTGGTAGAAAATGAAGAGAGAGAATGAGTGGGGTAAATAATAGTGTTGGTTTAATAAAATGAGTGGTGGAAAATGAAGAGAGAGAATGAGTGGAGTTAATTAGTGGGGTTGGTTGAATATAAATATATTAAAACATTTCCATTTTGAGCAGTCTCACTTGTGGTGGGACGGACTGAAAAGAAAATTAGTCTCACTTGTGATGGGACGGATGGAGTACATTGTAGCAGCAAATATGTCCTTGCAACAGTTAAATTTTCTGAAAGTGTGGTGGGGAAGGGATAGATAATAGTACTATTATTCATCTAGTTTGTCTTTTGAGATAAATACCATGAAAATGATTTGTTAGACAGCTCATAAAAGGGTTCTCAAAAAGCTATATTCATATTTCCATCTCACAAACTTGAAATATTTGTCACCATCAACTCTTATTATCATTATCACTACATCAAAAAGCCTCAAAGCTACTTCCTACACAACTTTTTATCTTCACCCAAAATGAAACCCAATGCCATTGAGCTCCCTACTGGTTTCTACAAACCAATCAACACATCCAAAAAACTCTTTCTTCCCATTCTAACCTTAGTTCTCCTAATCACAATCCATCTATACACAAGAAACTTCCCACAGCTTCAGAACACAAGCCCAGCCTCATCGGCCGGGACGGATGAATGCAATATATATAGTGGGAGTTGGGTTTTCGATGAGAGGGAAGTTTATTACACGAACGAGACGAAATGTCAAATTGATGATCGACAGAATTGCATGAAGAATGGAAGACCAGATACAGAGTTCATGAAATGGAGATGGAAGCCAGATGAATGCGAGTTACCTCGGTTCGATGCGGATGAGTTCTTGGAGCTTGTCAGAGGGAAAACTATGGCCTTCATTGGGGACTCAGTTGGAAGGAACCAAATGGAATCATTAGTCTGCATGTTAGCTAGTGTAAGTTCTCAAAAAACCAACTCATAATACCATTATACTATTCATTTGCATGAATTATTAATTAATTAATTACAGAGCCTGAAAATAGCAGTCAGATATATATAAACATATATGCATACATGTATGTCTGTATGTCTGCAATATTCTACATAAAAAGACAGAGATTTAGAAGAACTGGTGGGGCTATGTTTTAGTTTAAATGCAAGTGGAGGGTCACCAATAAGTACTACCTCTGTCCGAAAGGCCGTTTTGTTCTTCATGAAGAACAGAAAACGGACATTTATTTTGGGACAGAGGGACTAGTAATCTTGTTATTTAGCGTTCTGGATAGAAAAAATATAAGGTATCAGCCCCATACTCTTGAATGTCCACCGCAAAGTAAAGCTGATATACAAACATACAAAAACCAACAGAAACAGGCAAGACAAGACGAGATATAATAAAATAACAAAGATAAAAGGTTTTGAGGAGTTCTTAAGATATCTGCAATTATCAGTCAAAGCCAAACAGGAATTCGGTGCGATCACCAGCTTGTTCATTGATCAAATTGTGGTAATTTCACGTGTCTGCTTCAGTTTTGAAATTAAAACTGAAGCAAACGCTTGAACACCTATTTGCAGGTCTATAAACTAATTATAACTATAATAGCTTGATTAGGATAACTAAATCAAGAATTATAAACATTTGAGCACACACATATGTCACTGTTAAGGACAGGGTGGATTGCTATTTTTGGATAATGAAAAGGAAATGATTGGTAGGTATTGTAGCCATTCTTTAAGTTCAAGTTGGTAACAACTGTAAAAGTCAGAGCCACTTAACTTCTACCAATTTATGGTGCATAAAAGCAAATCTTGTATGTCAGAGGGCTTAAATTGATCATCAGTTGGATAAAATGATGGGATCGGAAATTTTCCAAAATGACCCTCAACAAATTTCCATCATCCAGAACAAGTCTATCATAACTTTGGATGACACCACGTCCTCTCTCCATTATCTTTAGCCATTAAATTTCATAGCATTGCCATTAAAAGATTCAGATATGTTATTTTCAGGTATCCAGCCCTGTTGATATTTCCACTACATATGATGCAAGATTCAGGCGATTGTTCTACCCTACCCACAACTATACATTAGTGACAGTTAGGTCCCCTCTGTTGATTAAAACGCGAGATCCCAACCCCAGTAATTTTACCTACAATAGTATAATGAATCTCTACTTAGATGAAGTTGACGAGACCTGGACATCTCAAATTGAGGGGGTCGATATTGCAATATTTTCTGCTGGGCAGTGGTTTTTCCGACCATTTATGTACTACGAAAACGGTACCCTTGTCGGGTGTCGTTTTTGCAATAATGAGAATATCACAGAGCTCTCCAACTTCTATGCCTACAAGATGGCCTATCGTACAGTCTTCAAGACCCTTCTAAGCCTTCAAAATTATACTGGGGTGACATACCTACGAACTTTCTCACCTGACCATTTTGAGAATGGCGATTGGAATAATGGAGGAAATTGTGTGAGAAAAAGACCTTTTACGAGGCAAGAAATGGTGGAAGATTGGTTCAGGATGAAGATGCATTCGACACAAGTGGAAGAGTTTAGGGCAGCAGAAAAGGAAGGTGAAAAAAGGGGAATGAAATTTAGGTTGCTAGATACTACTGAAGCGATGATGATGAGACCAGATGGCCATCCGAGCAATTATGGACACTCGCCATATGAGAATAAAACTGTACCGGACTGTGTCCATTGGTGCATGCCAGGCCCTGTGGATACATGGAATGAGTTTCTACTTCAGATGTTGAAGGTGGGAGAAGAAGGATCTATTGAGATGAAGTTTCAGAAGAATGATTTAGTTTGAATCTGAATTTTTTTGCACAGTTACATCAAGCAAACAGCATTTTTAATGTATGAAACATGTAATTAAAGTATTCAAGTACGTATCTATTACAAAAAGTTGGCTTCTTTTGGCTTTTCATAAGAAGATTCACTGAAGTTCAGAGTCTTCAAATTTGTCCATATGCTTGAATCAAGTATGTAAACTCTTATAGCAGAATGAAATACATATACTTGTAATAAGTTCAGAGTCTTAGATACCAACCATTCAAGAAAATAAAAAACACAGAAAGATGTGTTGTATGTGCAGAAAGTAAAACAAAAGTAGACCCAGCCAAGAGAGTAAATTTGAAAAGGGTTTGTTTAGATTACATTTATAGAGCATTTTTTGTACAGGCTCTAGAAAAGCATATAGTGAAAGACGCGCCTTTTTCACAACAGAACCCAGACTATCCAAACATGAAAAATATAGAATCAAGTTATTCTGTTACCTTTGAGCAAGAAAAAGAAAAGGAGGAGCATCTTCAGAAAGAGATCTTGAGAAATACCAAGATGTTGAGAGCCAAAATGTAGAGCACAAAAGCCGACCTGAGCAACATTTGCCTTTGCAGGGTCTCAATACGGCCAATTGCCTGGGGAGGCTTGTAACGAGGATCAACAATGTAATCAGATGAGAGATATCCTTTATCAGAGTTACTTCTCCCAAACCTATTCCTGGCAGCATTCAACTCTGCTGTGCTGGCTTCAACCTTCCTCCACAATCCGTTTAATCTCTCTAGCTCCATCTCCTTTAGATGGATTTCACCCACCAGGCCTTCTGCTTGAGCCTAAGACCAACGACAAAAGAAGATAAGAAGCTTTTTACTGATATGGATAAAAATACGAGGCATGTCAAGTTATAGAGCACGGAATTAACCTGCTTTGCAGCTAGTTGTTCCATTAGGCTGTGAAGCTGTTTATCCAATAATTTCTCCCGTTGGGCTGCAAGAGAATGTAAAATTGTTGATGGGTTGCGGAATACCTCTCTCTCTCTCTCTCTCTCTCTCTCTCTCTCTCTCTCTCTCTTACACACACACACACATCTGTACATGTATACATAATACCTGGAGAAGGTTGCTTCAGCAAATTGTCTTGAAGTTGTGACCATTTTCTCTCCAACTCTTCGACAACCTCTTCCATTGCAGCCTAATTATATACAACAGTTAGCAGATGGAAAAGTAACAAAGAAGAAACTATACGGATGGAGTAAAGAAGATGATAAGGATATATGCAAACAATCAGAATTATTCAACAAACCATTTCCTTTTTCTTGTTTGCTAACTTCTCTTGAAGTCCGGAAAGTGAAGCTTCAGAAGTTACTTGATCTTCATTCTAGTTTTGGATTCAAGCAACAATTCATTAGAGTTCCCAGATTGGTTCTCATCCACTGGTTGTGCATTTTCCAACTCAGTAGTCAGTTCTTTTTCTGTCAGATCCAACTCCTGCAAGGTGATATTGATAAACAGAAGATGATCAAACAACAATCACACCAAAGACTCAACAGCTGTGATTATAATTAATAGAATGACATGGGAAAACTAATGCATCTACAGGCTAAATGTATATTTATAGTCACATGCTCATTCTTCTCTTCTCTTCTCTTTTTTCTTTCCTTTCTTGAGTATACAACCATCTTTAACTTGGCCACAATAACGAATATTACAAACAAATATGCAGCTACAGCAATTGCGTATAAAATGTATACAAGAAATCTGTTCTCTGACCTCTAACTTAATCCGAAGTTGATCAGCTTCCTGTAACTTCTCTTCTATTTTGCTCTCACACTCTGATACAGCCTTTTCATATGCAACATTTTCTTCTTGCAGCGTTATTTCTCTTAGTTGTGCCTGGAACAAAGTAGAATGCTGGAACGTCAGATCTGAGAATATTGTTCAATAACCCAAACAACCTGAATTCAGATCGCATGCCCCATGCATCATGACACTAATTCATGGAGTGTTAGGCTAACAAGGTGAAGTTTCAGAGATCACACTTGATTTCTCATGAAATATAATCATTTGTCTTATTAAATCACAGATCATTACAATGGGAAAATTGAGGATCAACAGAGCATAAAAAATGTACTGCTATACTAGTATGCTTGAAGATTTATTATGAAAGATTGATTTAAATTGCTATTCTACTATATGTGCAAATAAAAAACAAGAGTTGGATTAAGCAACCAATTAGAGAAGAACAAAATGTATGAATAATGTGGATTTGGGTAGGTTGCAGTTATGGAGAAAGTCCCCAGACCAATACAATTTGGGTCAGATAAAAGAGAAGCCGTCTGCTGCTACAAAGAAGCCGATGCACTCTCCATACCTTGAAAGAAGACGTGAGTTGTCATTCTCTTAATCATCAAAGTGTGTCCTTGTAAAGGATTGGGAGAAGATCAAGAACCCTACTACATCTAAATGCCACCAAAGTCGATCAAGCTACTCAACTGGATTTCAAAAGGTTTGGCCACCAAATCAAGGTATCAATAATCACAAGGGCTTCAAGCCAGTACTTTAGGGGCATTACATTTTCCTATAATTATAACTGACGGCGACAACAAGATCATTGAGCTCTGACATCCAAGGGGTACAAATTTCTCTAGGTTGAATATGCAACAAAATGGAATCTCGAAATTTCCATAATTACCGAAAACCAGTCATCGAAGATTGAAGTAAAACCCTAGATAATGGTATCACTACTAATAATAGTTCACTTGCATCAAACACTTTGGAATCAAAAACGAAAAAATACAAATAGGTACAAGATTATGGATTATGGAAGATCGCCAACAACATTCAAGGACCAGAACAAATGTGAAGCTAAATTGCACTCGATATCCAAAACATAAAACTCAAAATACAGAACCTGTTCTTTGGTGGCAGAGTGAGCGTTCAGTTGGAGCGTTAACGCAGCGTTTGAAGCGAGGGAATGAGCGTGAAGGTGAGGTAGGCGCTCGGAGATGTCAGGAGGAGGTAGTCTAAGCCGTAGATCTTGAATCGAACGGGTCAAAGAAGCTGATTTCTGATCCAACTCTCGAGCGTATTGCTGTTGTTCGGGAGTGAAGATCAACGGAATCGAATCATTTGAGTCGTCGTCTTCGTTGGATTGACCTCCTCCGACTACGTCTGCCGCCCATGCCAGTAACCCTGCCATGTTAATCCGGGACGGTGACTCTCCGGCGGTGATTCAGTTAGCGAATTTGAAAATGAATAAGATGATATTATAAGGGTCTTAATGTAATTTATCTAGCTTAAGCTTTTTGGACTTGGGCTGATTTTGTCCAAATTCATTTGCTTGTGGGCTGTTTTGCATTCCCCGTCTAGTGGGCTGTACTAGCCCCATCCCATCATGCTCATGGGCCAGGCTTAGCCTAACCCGTCTAAGAAATCTTTACCCATGTATATCAATTAGTAGACTCCCTCCGACCCATTTGAAGCTTCACCAATTACCCAAATGGATGTCCCGTTAAAAGCTTCACCATTTCCTAAAATAGAAAAAAATGTACGCCCCAATTGTCATACCCACTGACTTCTTCCTTTCACATACTTAAATTATGGGGCCCACTTGTCATACCCACTAACTTTCTCCTCTCACATACTCCCTCCGTCCCACCTCACTTGAGACCTAAGAGGTGGGCACAATAACTAAGGAAAAAGAGTAAAATAAATAAAATGTGTGCTTGAAAATGAAGAGAGAATGAGTGGGGTTAATAGTAGGTTGGTTGAATGAATTGTGTGGTGGAAAATGAAGAGAGAGAGAATGAGTGGGTTGGTAGATTGAACATAAAATAATAAAATCATGGCCATTTTGGGAGGTCTCAAGTGAAGTGGGACGGCCCAAAATGGAATAAAGTCTCAAGTGAGGTGGGACGGAGAGAGTATTTAAATTGTAGGCCCCACATGTCATACCCACTAACTTATTCCCTTTCACAATCCTTTTTACACTCATCACTTGCCATAATTTGCGTGCCATCACCAAAATGGTGAAGCTTCAAATGAGACGGAGGGAGTATTCTTATTCATTAATTGTAAACTATGTATAAGTATTTAATTATCTAAGTAATTGGGTTCTTTTAAGAATACATAAGTTTTTTTTATATGTATTAATTACATTTTCTTAATATTTTTGTCAAGTTTAAAACGACATGTATTATGTATTATGAAACAAATGGAGTATATTATTGTAACAGAGGAAGTCCCCTCATGATTATACCCACTCTAGTAAAAATTAATAAAAATAGTCTCCTTTTTATTTAAATTACTTTGATTTGAACTCTAATCAATAATTTTATTTTAATTTATTTACTATTAATATAAATTTAAAATTATAATTATTAATCAAAAATTATACTACCTCTGTCCCTAAATGAGTGTCCAAATTTCACTTTAAGGGACATTGAAAATCTCAACTTTGTGTACAATTTGGTAGCAAATATTCATATATAATCTTGTAATTTCCTTTCCAAACATTTAGTTTTGCACGTATAAAGAGACCGGTGGAAAAATTTTCGAAAAAAAAACATTTAGGGACAAAGTTATGTTCAAAAAAGACACTCATTTTGGGATAAAGATTTCTTGAAAATAGACACTTATTTAGGGACAGAGAGAGTAATTATAATTGGTTTCATCCGTAACAAGTTTTTTGGATTAAGTAATGTTGTGTTTGCAGGTCCTAGTTTCAAGTTGTCGTAATCAAACAGTAAAGCTTTGTTGGAGTCCATTTGAACATTATTCCATATACAGAAATTAGATCATTGATCAGTCATTTTCTCCTTTTTATTTTTATTCCATTTTGTTACTCTAGATGGAGGGATTCCAACTTTGCGGAACAAATCAAACGCGTTGGAGCTGATTGCCGAAATTGAGTTTCATTTCTTTTTGGCCAAAATATGATTTCTTTTTGGCCAAAATATGATTAGCGCCCAATATATACAACCATTACCGCTTTGCATTTTGACGCAAATTTTGTCTTAATTAGCATTTCAATTAATTACGAGTCCCATTTTGCATCCTTATATCTAACGACATTAGAAATATGATGAAATTTGATCATTTACATATTATTGGGGCGTCAACCCAAGTCCTACATCAGCAATTGAAAGAAGAAATGCTTAGTATATGAAGGTGTCTACACGCTCAATTAGTATGAAACCTTTTCGGATATGACCTAAAAACAAGTCCGTGCAATTGGCCCCAAAGCGAACAATATCATACTAATATAGAGTAGTGAAGGTGATCGCGGTCTCAACACATATCATGTGAGTGATATATCAGTCTCTTGACTAAAAAAAATGGAATTTTATGTCATTTAAAACATGAGTCAGAACCACCAATTAAAACCATCACCAACTCCATTCATTCTGTCACCGAAACCATGCCACACCACCCACCGCCCCCATTAACATATTCAAAAACGCATTTTCACTTGTAAGATCAATCTCAAATCTTATTCCTTAGTACAAAAATGTGGTGCTACCACTAATGTCCCCCAATGTTATCCAGACGGATTTTATATTGTTAATTGTGGGTCCAAAAAATCATTCAAGGTACAGACAAGTGGTTAAATTAAAGGAAAAATTACCATAAATGAATGTTTATGTGTAACCCAGGAAGAAGAGAAGAAAAATGTGGGAGTAAACTTGGTTATCCATACTTGTTGAACAAAAACGTGGGTACAAGTCTATAAAGCATGATAGTACAAGAAGTTCACAAGTGAGAATTTAGTGATTCCTAAAAACAAGGGATCATTATCTACTTGGTGCACAAGAATAGGAAATGGATCTCAAACAACTACAAGATGATTTCGTGCTGCTTGGAATGGCCAACATGTTTTGGAGGCCTATATAAAGGTTGTTGGGTTTCAAGCAAAATATACTAGAGATAAATATAAAATTTATACCACAAACTTAGACCAAGTGCTAGGGATGTTACAACACCCAACCCAACATCAAAATCTAGTAGCTTTTGATTGTGATGTGAGTGTTATTTCTTTATTGTTGGTTCTTGTATCTACCACATTGTGTACTCCTTATTTTCGTTAGAGGATAGGAGTTATTTAGAATTTATACTTAAACGATTTACATATAGTGAAAGTTTTTTTTGTGTGGCCATGAGGCTACCACAAGTTATATACTACATCCGTTTCATGTCACTTGAGACTTATTTTCTTTTTCGTCCGTTTCACATCACTTGAGACTGCCCCAAATGGTAAAGAATCTTTACTATTTCTCCCCTCATTCTCTCTCATACTTTACTTTTATACTCACAACACCAATCAACTTACTATTCCTCCCACTCATTCTCTCTCTTATTTAATTTTTCATACTCACAAACACATCCTCCCACTATTTATCTCTCTTACTTTTCTTTAATTTGTGTGCCAAAATCTTTGGTCTCAAGTCACATGAAACGGAGGGAGTATTTATATAACTTGTGAAAATATATCTCTCGGTGTCATATTTCCGATGCGTTAATTCTTTCAATCTCTTAAAATTGAGATATTTTACGTGTTGTGTCCAGTGTTGCCCAGCTCGCATGACAACACTGTTATTTACGAAAGCTTCCATAGTCTTAACACTTTCAGCTGGTATATTAACTTGACAAAAGCTAATACCTTTGAATTTTGAATGGTAAAATTTTCCGTTGCAAACTCTTTTTCAAAGTGTTTATATTATTAAGCTTGTGAGAATGTCGTCAAAATGTTATTGTTGGTGCTATCCAACACTCGTGAATTTTTACTCACAAATCCAAAGTCATTGATATTTTCATTATTCTTCAAATTTGAAGCCAAGCTAACAATATTTAAACCTAGTCAATATGAAATATTATGATGTAATACTTAAATTTTATTTAAAGGAGGCAAAATTTTAATGTAATGTTATTTTTATTATGGTGTTATCGTTTGGTTCGGAACCTTTCCATAGACGCAATGGCAGCTTTTTGGCTAATTTCCTTTGTTCCTTAATCTGCTTAACTAACTTAACGGTGGCCCCCACACCCTTGTGTTCAATCGTATAATACGACGGATTAGTATTTACTTTTCTTAATTAATTTTAAATTCCCTTCAAAAAGAAAAAATAATATTAAATTTTGTAAAAAATACTTATTACATTTATAAACTGGAAATAAATATACAGAAAAAAAAAAAGAAAAAAAAAGAGGAAAATATGTGCAAAGGAGATCCAAAAACACACATTCCACGCGTTCACACGTTCATTCCAGGAGATCTTACAGTATAGAACCTGCAAATTGCAATTAATTATCAATTACTAAAGAAACGTATCATTTTCAAAGAAATTTGGGCAGTTAAAAATGACAGTCACACAGAGAATGAGATCTCAAGAAAACAAATACTCCATCTGTCCCTAAATGAGTGTCCATTTTCAAGAAATCTTTGTCCCTAAATGAGTGTCTTTTTTTAACATAACTTTCTCCCTAAACATTTTTTTTCGAAAATTTTTTCACCGGTTTCTTTATACATTACATGCAAAACTAAAGGTTTGGAAAGGAGATTACAAGATTATATATGAATCGTTGTTACCAAATTGTTCAAAAAGTTGAGATTTTCAGTGTCCCTTAAAATGAAATTTGGACACTCATATAGGGACAGAGGTAGTATTTAAAAAAAAAAAAAACTAACTTAAAATAAATAAAATAAAGTTTTGAGTTTTGAGTATGATTACAAACTAAGGAGAGGACAAAGCCAGAACAGAGCACAAACTTGGTAACATGTTGGCCTTTTCTTTTCATTGACTTCTCAGCTAACGTTTCTCAATCATCATCATATACATCACGACATTCAAGAATCAAGACTCATTCTTTTTTCTCATTTCTGACTACTTCTTTTTTCTTGATTTCTTTATAATTATTAATCTCTCTCCTCTCTTTCTCTCTCTAGAATGAGCTTGAAGATTAATTAGTATATGGGTGTTGTTGTCCCCACGTTTCTTGGCCCATTTGTTTGGTACCCTTTTTGGTGAAAGAATTATCTGTCGACCTGAAGGAAATTATCTGCTGTTCTGAAGAGCTATAACAGAGGTGAGTCTTTGTTTTGGAATTGGGGTGATTTTAAGATTTTTATTTGTATTCAGTTGTGTTAATCTGGGAGAACTGCATTAAGTTGATTGAATTGTTTTAGGGTTTTGCTGATACAAGATTGTGTGCATTGAACTTTGGTCAATTTAGGTTATTTCTTGATCTGGGTAGTGATCAACATTTTGGATAATTAAAGATTCAGGTTTTGCTTGAATTAGGGTTCTTTTTTGGGTTTCTTGAACTTGATAATTCAGTGAAAGTTGCAGTCTTCTTGAGTTATTGTTCATTTATGGAGGCTTTGGGGGTTTTGGTCTGAATAGGAATTTGGTCTTTGATATAATTGGTGTTGTAATTTGTAAAGCATTCTGGCAACAAATGAAGGTTGGTTGTACGGATTTTTCAAACGTAGATAGGGTTTTTAGCTCTGTTGTTATGATGCATTGATAAGAAATTGAGGATTAGATACAGATTGTATTTATAGGGACAAGCTGGTTTTTTCATAGAGATGGCTTCGGTGATATCGCCTTCTCCTAGTTCCACTCCAGTGGCTGTTCCTCCTGTCGTTTCCACTCCCAATGCCACTATCGGTACACCTCCTCCCCCTGTATCTCAGACTTCCACTCCTCCTCCTCTTTCACCGCCTCCTAACTCCGCCCCACCTCCTCAATCCCCTCCTCCTCCCGTAGTTGTTACAGCCCCTCCTCCATCTCCGCCAGCAGCGCCTCCACCATCCCCACCTGCATCTCCCCCACCTTCCGCCCCTCCTCCAGCTTCAAGTCCCCCGCCCCCTCTAAACTCTTCTCCTCCTCCACCATTGGTGTCATCTCCTCCCCCCACATCCCCACCTCCTCCGGTAGCAACCCCACCTCCTCCAGTAACAACCTCACCTCCTCCGGCAGCAACCCCACCTCCTCCGGCAGCAACCTCACCTCCTCCGTCCCCTTCAGTACTTCGTCCTACTCCACCCCCTCCACAAAGAGTGCAGTCACCACCTCCCCCTAATTCTCCACCACCACCTGTTGCAAACCCACCAGAAAGCTCTCCATCACCTCCTCAGGCAACACCCCCTCCTCTTTCAAGTCCTCCACCCGCCCCACCATCTAATAGTACCCCTCCAGTTTCCACCTCATCGCCACCTCCTCCGGCACCGCCATCCGTGCCAACTCCTCCGTCCCCAAACAATACATCTGTAGGTGGAATCTCTCCTACTTCCCCTTTACCTTCGTTTCCTGATCAGAGACCAACAGGAAGATCAACAACTCCTGGCCCAAACATTACGGCAGGTGCAACATCCAGAGGCGGGGGGAGCGGACCAGGAGTTGCAGTGGCAATCGGGGTTGTTATGGGATTTTTTGCACTTAGTATCTTGGTATTGGCAGTTTGGTACAGACAGAAAAGAAAGAGAAGAAATAGATCTAACAATGCTTACGCAGTGCCATCACCATTTTCCCCCCAAAGTTCAGGTAATGTTTTGAACACTCTAATTTTTCTATGCCACATTATATTTAGTTACTTGATATTACTCACATCTCAAGAGTTAGTGAGTTTTATTACTCACGAATAAAAGGAAGGCCAATGATATTATGCTCCTGATTCTACTATGATCCCCTTTATTGGTCTTCTGGCTTTCATATAAACTGCAAGAATTCGATGTCAACATACAGAGTTAGTGAGAACTTTATGGTCCTGTTCGTTTGAGATTCTCAAGTTTCTTCCCGCTTTTAATTTCACTTGTGGGAATTTCAAGAAGTACATGCCTAATTAATTGTGATGTTGACAATTGATTTGACTGTAATAATCAAAATACAGCAAGTGCACAGAATTACATTTGATTATTCGAGAAAAACACAAAGAAATAACATAAAATGGTTTAAGGAACACTAAACAAGCGTGGGAATCTCAAAATCTGGATCTTTATCACATACTAGGTTTTAGTCTGCCCTGATGATGAAAGTTATTATATCTTCCTAGAAGCATAAGGGAAGTGTTTTTCTTCCTTCTCATGAATGTCATATGACACAGTCCTGAACCTTATCCATGATTGCTTTAACCGCATACTCCCTCCGTCCCATAATAAATGTCATAGTTGACTTGTCTTTTAAGGAATGTGCTTTACTTGTTTGTACATTGCTTATGCCATGATAAATTTGCACTAAGATTGTTTCCTTAACTAGAAACAGACTTATTTGGGACGGACTAAAAAGGAAAGTGCGACATTTGTTATGGGACAGAGGAAGTATTATTTATGATATGCACACACATCTTGAATTTGTTGCCTCAAGTTGATTTTACTAGTATATGCTTTACAGAGTCATCTTTCTTGAGGGCCCAAAACTCTACTCATCTAACCGGAGCTGGAAGTGCTTCTAAAGGCAACTTCATGCACTCTCCGGATCAAGGGGGTGGAGGAAATTCAAGGTCATGGTTCACCTATGAAGAATTATCAGATGCCACAGACGGGTTTTCAGCAAACAATATTTTGGGTGAAGGTGGATTTGGCTGTGTTTATAAAGGAATTCTGGGGGACGGACGAGAAGTTGCTGTTAAACAATTGAAAATCGGTGGAGGGCAGGGGGAGCGCGAGTTTAGAGCTGAAGTGGAGATTATTAGTCGAGTGCATCATCGTCATTTGGTGTCGCTTGTTGGATATTGTATATCTGATCATCAGAGATTGCTCGTTTATCAATATGTTTCGAACAACACCCTTCATTATCATCTCCATGGTATGGCCTTATATTTAAGAAAAACACCATATATTATTCTATTTTATTTTACTTACAGTCTCATACTTTTCCTGACCTTCTTGGCTTTTTGCAGGTAATGGTAGGCCAGTTATGGATTGGGCAACCCGAGTCAGAGTGGCTGCAGGGGCAGCTCGTGGAATCGCTTACCTTCATGAAGACTGTAATTTTCTTCTTTTCATTTTTTAATCTTCATATTTTGTATATTTAATATTTTGCAAACTTTATGTTTGAAACTTCCTGATCTTAGATGGAATTACTCCATTATCAGATTAGTGAGTTAGGAGCTCGTTTTTTCTGCAATCATAAATCTAGAATAAGTATTCTGCTCTAGATAAAAAGACTCTCTCTTTTTTTTTCCCCTATCAGGTCATCCCCGGATTTATCACAGGGACATTAAGTCATCAAATATTCTCTTGGATGACAGCTTCGACGCTCAGGTATTTTTCAGTTCTTCAGCCTAAACTTAAAAACCCTTTGATTTATCACTGGGGTATTAAGTCATCAAATATTTTCACATTAAATGCCTTTGCCTTTTTAGTAATGCAAATTCTCTCTTCGACAGGTGGCAGATTTTGGGCTTGCCAAATTAGCTATGGATAACAATACGCACGTGACTACACGTGTAATGGGAACTTTTGGGTCAGTATATCAGTTTCAGAATATCATAATACCATGAACCAAAACTCCAAATTACGAATGAAAATTTGGGTATGTAAATATGATGAATTCCATTCGTGTTCTTTTTCTAGATATATGGCTCCAGAGTATGCATCAAGTGGAAAGCTAAATGAGAAGTCTGATGTTTATTCTTACGGGGTTGTGGTTTTAGAGCTGATTACTGGCCGTAAGCCTGTGGATGGTTCTCAGCCATTGGGTGATGAGAGCCTAGTTGAATGGGTATGTGTCATTAACATTATTATTATTGTACTCCCTCCGTCCTGAAATGAATGTCCGAAAAACTTTCAAAATTGCTATTGGCCAAGAGTAAATTTGAATTTTTTAGGACATTCATTTAGGGACAGAGGTAGTAACTAATATCAAATTAAAAGTGTTATCTAAGTTGGATATATCGTTCAGGCTCGGCCATTACTTGTACAAGCACTTGACAATGAAGAGTTTGAAGAATTGGTGGACCCTAGGCTTGAAAAGAACTATGTACGGGCAGAGATGTTTAGGATGATTGAAGCAGCTGCAGCCTGTATCCGTCATTTAGCTTCAAAGAGACCAAAAATGAGTCAGGTATGCTATTAGATTGCTTGACAATATTCCCTTCTTCTTTTTTTTTTTTAATATATGAATGATTTAAAAGAGTGTCACTTAAAAGTGCACTTGCTGGGGATTTCTTATAGAAAGGAATACCTGATGTCGCTTGAGCTAGAGCTCTTTGGCATATTCTTTTGTTCTTTCACTGACAACGGATAATCTGTCTTGTACGACATTTTTGGCCAAAATGCTATATGAAAAATCTAGTTTCCCTTATTATGTATCAGTGAAGTATTTCAAAAGCAGCTTAAAAAAACTGCTTAATAAAAAAACACTTCATTTTGGAGATTTTTCTTCAAAGAGCTGTGTTTCTAGTTTTGAAAAACAAAAAGCCACACTTTGAATAACTAACCACACACGTATAGAGCTTGTTTGGTACAACGTTTTGGCCAAAGCTTTCTAAATTAAGTTATTTTTCCTTATTTATGCGTATCAATACAATATGTTTCGTATAAGAGTACTCTTTTTCTTTTTCTTTTTTTCCAAAGAAGGCTCCTTTTTGTAGTTTTTTTTTTCTATACAAAAACTGTGTTTTAGTTTAAAATTTTCAAGAAAGACACGCACAACTAATTTACCAAATGCATTTTTATGAAAAAGGTGTTCTTTTAAAAAGTTGTATTTAACAATTAATTTATTTTTAACTAAAGGTTGTTATTCAAATCGTTGCACTAGAAGGTCTCAGGCTCAACCCCGAAAAAGAAAAAGGAAGTAAAGAAAATATAGAAAAGAAATCTTGAATAGTTGTTTTCCCCTTTGCAGGTGGTGAGAGCATTAGATTCGATCAATGAGCACTCAGATCTAACAAACGGGATGAGACCTGGTCAAAGTGAAATATATGATTCAAGAGAACAATCTGCACAAATTAGATTGTTCCAAAGAATGGCCTTCGGTAGTCAAGATTATAATACGTCAGAATTTTTCAATAATTCTCAGAGCAGCTCGAGGAGTTGAGAGTACAATTGTTGGCTTATAATATGCAGCAGCCACCATGAACTCATCGGTGGGTAGTGGGAGAAACATTTGTATAGCTTGTTTAGACCAAAACTATTGTGATGTTATCTTGTCAAGTACAAAACAATACTAGAAGTGGGAAGCATTTCCCAGCTTCAACCTGGGAATGAATCCCACGTTGATTTTTTGAAGTCTCCACCATTGAGATTACAGTCTTGTAATTAGGTCATGCTACACATTGATGCAAAGTATAGTGCAATTTTTCCCTGGAATTTTGTAAATGGAAATTATACTAGTAACATGGTTCGTGTACAACATTTTTTGGCACCCTAACTAATTTTGTCAATACTCTTTTCTCTCTCTGGTTAGTTTCTCAGAATAAACGTTTTTTCTCTCTCTCGTCTCGTCTTCTTCACCCCAATTCCTGGTTGAGCCCGTCTCCTGTACAACGGGTGTACGGCGTGCGACGGCGCCGAGCCGAGCCCGATTTTTTTTTTTTTTTTTTTTTTGCCGAGATTTTTTTTTTTTTGGCAACCCCAACTTTTTTCCTCCAACATAAGTAACACTTATTATAACAAAATGTAACATTTTTTTTATTCAAATGCAACACTTTTTAAAAAAAATTGTACCACAATTTTGCTGCAATAGATAAAGATAAGGCAAAACCGCAACAAAAATCACTCAACTATGACCAGTTTGGGTATTTGGTCACTAAACTAATTTCCTTTTGAAACAGCACATCCAACTTATTTATTTTTGCATCCATAGTCACTATCACTAACCCCGTCAGTTTTTTCCCGTTAAATGGTCATGTGCAGCGCATGCGACAAATTTGAAGGGGTAATTTAGGTAATACAGTCTAAATAGTATAAAAAAACTATAGAGTTTATTTTTCAATTTTATTAAACTACAGGGCTTGAACTAAAAGAACAAAAATAAAACCCTAATATCCCCTCTGCGTTCTTGATTCTTAGGCCCGCCTCCTCCATCCCGCCTCTCCCTTCCCTCTCCATTCCCATCTTCGGCAGCCCCCCTCACTCTCCCTAGTTCCGACCGTCGCCTTCACCATAGCCGATAGCCGCTCTCTCTCTTCTTCCGTCTCTCATCCCCCTCCTCTACCTGATTCCTCCCGCTCCACCTTCCCTACTGCCATTGTCATCCCTTCCCCTTACCTAGATCTTAACCTTAAAACATTACTGTAGCTCAATTCGCCCTCCTTTCCCTCTTCAATCAGTCTGCCCCCATCCTTTCCATCTCCGGCTTCATTCAAATTGAGATCTGATTTTGATTTCAAATCTGAAAGTCGTCTCTATACTTTTTTTTATATTTTATTTTGAATTTGTACCAAACTATGAAGAAGACGAAAACAGAACTCCCATCTTTTCGCCGTGACATCCAAATCAGCTGACGATGCTGAGTTTGGGGAGCTTTATATGATCAAGTGGACAACCGTTTTGATCCCTCCGACCACCCTTCTCATCTTGAACTTGGTCGGAGTGGTGGCCGGATTTTCTGACGCGTTGAATAAAGGGTACGAGGCGTGGGGCCGGTTATTCGGGAAGGTGTTCTTTGCATTTTGGGTGATTCTTCATCTTTACCCATTCCTCAATGGTCTAATGGGTAGACAAAACAGAACTCCCACCATTGTTGTGTTGTGGTCTGTGCTTTTGGCCTCTGTTTTTTCTCTTGTGTGGGTGAAGATAAGTCCTTTTGTTAGCAATGATGTTAAAGTGAAGTCGGTGGTTGTGTGGTGGCGATGGCGGTAATGCGGTGGTTGTTGATGACGGTGGTGGGCGGAGGTAAGTTTGACGGTGGTAGTGGAAGGTCGTAAGTTTGACAGTGGTGGTTGGGTGGGGGTGGGGGTGTTTATAAAATAAATAACAAAAGTAAATATCAATAGTTAAAGTGAAGAAAAAAGTTCAGTGATGGACATGAGAAAATAAATACCAATAGATCAGGGGCTCATTTTGAATAAATCTAACCTTTAATTGTTAGTGGAGTATGAACTACCTAAAATACCCTTTAAAATTCGATCAAATGCGTCGCGCATGACCATTTAATGGGAAAACTGACGGGGTTAGTGATAGTGACTATGGATGCAAAAATAATAAGTTGGATGTGTGTTTCAAAGGAAATTAGTTTAGTGACCAAATACCACACTGGTCATAGTTGAATGATTTTTATGCAGTTTTGCCTAAAATAACATAAAGATTGACAACTAAACTAATGTAACACATCTTATAAGGGGATGTAACACTCATTTTTTCAAATGTAACACTTTTTTTTTCCGAAAAAACATAGGATTGACAACTAAACTAATGTTACATTTTATAAAAAAATGAATGTAACATTTTTTTCTCAATTGTAATAGTTTATATTCTAAATGTAACATTATATATGAAATGTAACAATTTTTTATTGAGAAAGTAACAATTGAAATGCAAATCCAATTATTATTATTTTTTTGTAAAACTCATGTTACATTTGACTGAAAAAGTGTTACTTTTTCAATATGAAACTGTTACTTTTATTAGAACAGAGTGTTACATGTTAGCTGATGAACAACTCAAATTTTTGGTGTGTAAAAAAATATGTTTTTTTTAAAAAAAAAAATCAAACCATATCATGACCTATGTAGTTTTATTCTTCTCGTCAAGACGAACAAACGGTATTTTTTTTAAAAAAAATCTGAGTTATAAATCTCAAGATATAGCATTTTAAAATTATTGAGTTTTTTTTAGGTGACACGTGGCAGCGATCTGGAAGAGGGGAAGGTGGATCTCACCGTCGGATGTAGCATAGCAGGTCAGGCCGAGAAGCAGCGGAACCGCCATGTGCGAGGCAACCTAAAGTGGTAAAGGGCCCAAATTTATAGTTATGTGTATATATTGTATAAGTCATACTCCCTCCGTCTCAAAATACATGTCGTTTTGGAGTGTTTCACACACATATAACAAATGTCATTAATACATGTGAAGAAGTCTCAAATACCCCTAAAGTAATTCAACTATCTAGGTAATTAAATGATTAGGTAAGTAGTTCACTATCATTATTAAGGTATAATTGGTATACAACAATAAAAAAACTTTGAAAATAGTGAAACGACAAGTATTTTGAGACAGAAATTAACTCTCAAAACGACATCTATTTGAGACGGAGGGATTATTTATTAATTATTTTAAAGTTATTTTTTTAACACTGGTGTTTACTAACACTATTAGTAAAAACTTGCAAACTAAATATATGTTCGTTAATAATGCATTGAAACAATTAGACATTGTGTGTGTGTGTATATATATATATATACCGAAGCCGCTGATATCAGCAATGCCACATGACATATTCTTGTGAAAATTTCCCTCCAACTATTACTATTTTTTGTACAGTTTCATTTAGTTATTGAGCTTAACAAATTTACATATACCCAATAAATTTAATCCGATGAAGGCGGTGTAATTTAGTATTTAATATTTATATCCGTCCCGAATTAAATAACCCTTTTAATTTTTACCTTTTTCATATTTAATTTTATACTTGCAAAATTAAAAGTTTAAAAATAGATAGCAAGAATATATATGCATTTTTACTAATAAAAGTCAACTTTTTAGAGTGTCTTTAATAAGAAGTTCATTCATTTTGTACATAAAGAGAATTAAATTGCTATATTGAATATCTGACAATAAAACTACGAGTGACAAATACAAACAATCTAATATTTATGGTTGTAATATATTTGATTTTTAACATTCAAGAATAAGTGTTTTATTTTTAGTTTAAAATATATTTTAAAAATGTTACACCATCGGTTTTAGTTTAAAGTTCTCAAATGACATTTAATTATCAATGTCAGACATTAAAAAAATGTATTTTTTAAACGAGTCACACTTATGAAAAACTTGTTTTACATCAAGAGATAAAAAATGAGTTTTGCATAAAAGATGATAAACAAGTTTTACACTAAAGCGAGCGTAAAACAAGTTTTTCAGGAGATTTTCACTTTTTAAATAGTGATGTGCTGTGGCTTTTGTGACATATTATCACCATCATATTACTTTTAGAGTTATTATTGAAATTATAACTTTAATAGCTTTACAATTCTTTTACTAAATTATATTTAAAATTTGATTATCATTATTGTTATTTGAGCAAAACACGTACACCGAACGGTTTCAAATATTACAACCATAATCATTTTTACAATATTAATCATATTACTTTTAGAGTTATTATTGAAACTATAACTTTAATAGCTTTACAATTCTTTTACTAAAATTATATTTAAAATTTATTATCATTATTGTTATTTGTGCAAAACACGTACACCGAACGGTTTCGAATATATTACAACCATAATCATTTTTACAATATTAATGTTTTCTGTGCAATGCACGTGCATCACACTGTTTCAAAAAAAAAAATAGTCGATTAAAAAAAATAAACTTTACTAAACTAGTAATACCAAAGGCCCTTAAATTTGACTTCGCCCCGGGCCCATAAACTGTTAAGGACGGCCCTGATGATCAACGATAGGGATAGGAAATCACATGAACGACTTCCCCTCTATTTTATACTCCCGGGTTGGCTGATTTTAGTTAGCTTTTTTGTGTTATTGACTATCTATTACCATGAAAGAGGTGGCCTTCCTGGATATTTTCAAAGAGCTGTCATAAAATGGAAAGAAGAGACGTTTTGGTTTGGTGTAGTTGTGATGTTCACGGGGTGGATTGCGGATTCCAAAAGAGGGATAATCTGATTATAGTCATTATAATTTCACTCACTTTCATGAGCTTGCTTTTTTCATACCTAATTCGTCCGGAGTTTCCTACCAGTTTCTTGATGTCCTTCTCTACGGCATCTATGGCTGGGCTTTGGCCCAAGATGATGTAGTACGAGATCCTGCCAGTAGAGCCGCCAGACCGAGCGTCCGCCTACCTGCCTGGAATTCGGCTGATGTTTCTGCCATGATCAAGCGCCCGCCTGGTCCCAACCAGGCGCCCGCTCGGTGTCCGGCCAGTTTTTTTCCCTTGCGTTTTACGTTTAATTTAAACACTTCAGGGTATTTTTGGTATTTTTGTTAGTTTCGTTTTTAGGAGTATAAAACCTATTTTAGGGTTTGTAAACACAATTGATTGATTGATTTTGTTATTCAATTGCAACCTTGTGGGTTAAACCCTAGAAACCATTGTCGGTTTTGTTGAAGGTGGATTCCTTCGTTTATTCGAGAGCTTCATCACTATTGGTGTTGTTCTTGCCAAACCCTAATTCGTGGATTTGAATTGGGTCAATTAACTCGTTGATTCGATTAATTGCCTATCCGGTTACTTTTATTTTATTTCCGCTGCAACCTTTTACATCAGTTGGTATAAAAAAGGTTCGATCCTTGGAAGATGACAATCGATACAGACATCACCCTGCGCGACAATTATGATGTTCTTCATGCGATCAATATTCGATTGGATCGTGCTATAAGAAAGAGAGACTACCTTCTCATGTTGGCATATCGTTTCCTTGATATGGAGGAAATTTTCCATCAACGTTGGCGTTATTATAAAATAGTAGGAGATCGGGAAAACGCAGAGGCAGAACAAGCGACTAAGCAGGAATATCGGAGGAAAATTGACGTTAATGCTGACAAACTTTATTATTTGATTGAAGTATTAATTCCGCGATTGGAAGCACAAAAATCTGCGGAATATGATCGCCTTGAGGAAGAACGTCGACTTGCCTCTCAGCGTACTATTGAAGAGCTTCAAGATTCAGATTCAAACGACGAAGCTTTAGCTGCAGTCAAATCCGCGAATCTGGATCTACAAATTATGAATGACAGTTTCACAGAACTAGAGGTTAGTAATAATTTTTTTTTCTGCAGGTGGAGATATTGTTGATCAAGGGAAGGGGAGGAAGATCGACGGGCGAAGGCTGAGACGGATGGTCTAAATTTATATTCGGATGCCTAAAGTTGTGCGTCGTGGTCATATTTACTAATAACAATCTTTCACCTCAGAAAAAAAAATAAAAAAAAAATCTCCCTCCTTCAGTAAACTAATCAAAGTGCTATTTCTCTTGTCATTCACTACACCACCGCCGGTCCTTTAAACTCCATTACCACCATCAATCAAGCTCAACCTTCATCTCACACAGCCTTTTGCTTCTCAAACACACTTGCATCATCATAATCACCAACCCCTCCCATCCCCTCACCCTGTCGCTCACATTCTTGATGTTGCCGACAGATCTTTTGTTGTGGTCGCCTCAAATCTGAATCTATCTATTTGATGGAAGATCTTATACCTGTGCCTTATTTGATCTCATCCCCCTTGTTAACTTTGAAAGTTGATCTAGGATTTTTGGTTGCACCGGCAGGGACTAAACGTTCTGTGGTGGAGATGGAGGTAATTCGTGGTTCTTGAAGGTCATGATGATTTTGTATCGGATGAATCTTCTTAATTTGTTCTTTCCATATGTAAATGCTATTTTGAAATCTAGAATGGTCTTCCTCTTCTCAATTCTTGTGTTTGGGTCAAAATGACAGGCTTATGTGTTGGTCTATGAAAAGCATAAAACTACAATGTAACATCTGTCGATCTACAGATGCCAAATGCCATGTGAAGAAGCCTTAATGATGTCCATATGTCTTACATGCAAAAAGCAACAGTGAGAGTCTAGAAAGAGACTTAGTAACTGAGCCTACTTTCTCAAATGTTGCCAAAGCTGCCCCTCATTTTGGCTAGTAAATTACCGAAATTACCCTAAGTTTAGGCGGGCTTTTGCAATCTGCGTGCTTTTATAATAGTACTCCCCTCCGTCTCAAAATAGATGTCGTTTTGAAGTGTTTCACACATATTAAAAAATACTATTAATGCATGTGAAGAAGTCTCAAATACCCCTAAAGTAATTCAACCACCTAGGTAATTAAATAGTTAGATAAGAGATAGTGAACTATCATTATCAAGGGTATAATTGTTATAGAACAATAAAAAAAACTTTGAAAATAGTGAAACGACAAATATTTTGAGACAAAATTTAACTCCCAAAATGACATCTATTTTGAGACGGAGGGAGTAATAGATTAACTAGTAGTATTTATATCGCTAGTAGGTAACCCGTGCTCTGCACGGGAATCTATTCCGTTAATATTTTTGTATTTTCATTTTTTGATGTTTTTTAATTGATAAATTAAAATAATATTTTTTTATTTGAAAATATATGTATATTTTAAATTAATCAAAACATTTTCATAGCTTTGGTTGTACATAGTTGTAATAAATATATTTTTTAATTAATTTAGAAGTACATTTAAGTTTGTTGTATGAATATTTCAAAAAACTTAATGAGTGAGTTTGGTAGATTGAATATAAACAATAAAATCATGGCCATTTTGGAGGTCTTAAGTGAAGTGGGACGGCCCAAAATGGAATAAAGTCTCAAGTGAGGTGGGACGGAGGGAGTATATAGTAACTATTATAATTAAATAAAATAATTAATCGTAATAGTTAATATATATTGTAACAATTATGATTAACTAATACTACTATTAATACTAATAATAAACTTATATAGTAACTATTATAGTCAACAATTATATTTAACTATTATAATTAACTAATACTATTAATAGTATTAGTTAGTTATAATAGTTAAATATTACTCCCTCTGTCCCGGAGTAAGAGTCATATCTCTCATTTGCACGGAGATTAAGAATGATGGAAGAAAGTGTTGTGAGTGTAAAAGTAAATTAGGAGAAAGAAATAGTGTGAGGGAATAATAAGTTGATTGGTTTTGTGAGTATAAAAGTAAAGTAGGAGAAAGAATGAGTGAGATGAATAGTAAATGTTATTTGCTATTTTTGGAAAAAATACTTTTACTCTGGAATGTATCAAAATAGAAAGTATGACTCTTACTCTGAGACATATGGAGTAATAGTTAACTATAATAGTTACATATTATAGTAACTATTACTATTATATGTATTAGTTACTATAGTAGTTAACTATAATAGTTACCTATTATAGTAACTATTACTATTATAAGTATAGGTTACTATAGTAGTTAACTATAATAGTTACCTATTATAATAACTAGGACAAATTGCATTTTAGTTACCTGAATTTGTCATCATGTTTCAATTGGTTATAAAATTTGTGTTTGTTACAATTTGATTACTAAATATGTCTTTTTGTTGCAATCAGGTGTAAATTTGGATGGACTGTTAAAAAACTAACAAAATGGATGAAAAACATAACTATCTTCTTTAAAAATTGCAATAATCAATCCTACATTTTAATTATTCCACTTTGCCTCCTAACTCCTAACAAATGTTAAAAAACTAACACTATTTGGCCTGCACATATAACATGTGGGTGTTTCAGTCATTTTTATTTAATTATTGCATCATAATTAACTATTTTTTATGCAATTTCATCATAAAAAATTATGATATCCATCATAAAAATAATAATTTTATTTAATTCATAACAAATACATATCACCAATAAAAGTAATAATTTATGTAACTAACAACACATACATAAAAAATAAATTAACAATACATTTTTGAAAGAAAAATTTACAACAAAGAATATGCTTTCAAATCCTAAATCTCACTATAACCCAGAAAACACTGTCACCCCATTTTATTTTATTTTTTTTGTTTAATATTATGACATTGACAACCAATTTCAATTTCGATAGAACTTAATTTGTTGTTGCCTCAATACATAAACCCATTACAAAAAAAATTAAACATACCCTAAGGGGGCGTTTGGTTCGGCAGAAAAAAATTGAAGGAATGGAATGTCAATGGAAAAGGAATTGGAATGGAATTGGAAAGGAATGGAAAGTAATATAAAGTGGTCAAACCTCATGTTTGGTTTGCCATGGAATGAAATGGAATTCCTTCAACAATCATGTTTGGTTTGAAAATACAAATTATAGGAATGGAATGGAAACATATAAAATGTCCAATTTACCCTTCTTTCAAAAAATTAATGAGTAAAAAACAAAAAAAAAAACTGTAATGATTTAATTTTTTAAATTTTTTTTTTTTTTGGTGGGGGTAGGGGAGTTAAAAAACTGCAATGATTATTTTTTTTTTTTTGGGGGGGGGGGGTGGGTGGGTAGGTGGTTAGGGTGAGTGGGGTGGGGGGTAAGGGAGTTAAAACTGTAATGATTAATGAGTAAAAAAAAATTGTAATGGTTAAAAAAAATAAAATTGGGGGGGGGTGGGATAGGGGAGTTAAAAAACTGTAATGATTAATGAGTAAAAAATGTAATGATTAAAAAAAAATTTGGGGTGGGGGTGGGTGGGAAGGGTGGGGTAGGGGAGTTAAAAAACTGTAATGATTAATGAGTAAAAAAAAAATTGTAATGATTAAAAAAAAAAGAATTTGGGGGAGGGGATGGGGGTGGGTGGGTAGGAGTTATAAAAACTGTTAAAAAAAAATGTTAAATTTTTTTTTGTGCAGGGGAGAGGTTTTTTTGTGTGTGTTTGAAGAGGGTATTTTGGTTTTAAAAATTTGTTCAAAACTTTTCTAATGGAATGGAATCTTTTCTTTCCAAATTTAGAAGGAATGAGAAAGTTTGGTAAAAATAAACCAACATGAGAATGAAAAAAGTCAAAGGAATTCTTCATTCCATTCCCCCTTTTCCATCACTTTCCGTCCAACTAAACACTACCTAATTTTGGAGCCCCTAGAATGTTACGAACCCCAAATTGCTGAGTAAATTGGGGAGTAACTGTAGAGGCAATGAAAATGCAGCACATAAGTCGATCGCCATGATAGTATTTATGAAGATCAACAATTTGAGAGACAGTGGTCATGCAATAGAGATTGAAGAGATGCCGACGAAATCGTACTTTTCCGGAGGCGGTCGGACTTGGAATGGACGAGGGTTTCGTCTAGGTCGATGAATACAATTTACTTCTCCGGGGAAATGAACGGCGGAAGGACTTTCGTCGCAAAGCAGAGGGCGGACAGGTGGTGGTCGTCGGTGTCCCTGGGAATTTTCTTGAGGATTTGGTAACCTTTTTTCTGGAGCTCTTTTTGGGGGTTGCAATCGGGCGAGTGTGGTGAAGATCTTAGTGAGGCCTCAATGGCAGGTCTAATTTGATTTTTGATAGAGGCAACAATTACGGTGGCTGCGGTGGCGACATTCTTGATATTAGGAGATTTCTTGTGGTGGCTGCGCCGGTTGTTGTCGAGGACAGGAAGAGTTCTTATTTTCTAGAGAGAGAAAAACTTGGAGAAATTTTAGGTAGGACATACTAATTAATTAAGAATTGATTTTGGGGAAAACTAGTTGAGGTCGTCTCCCGTACACCCGGTGTACGGCGTGCGACGCTCGGCTCGGTGCCGAATATTATTTTATTTTTTATTTTTTTTTTCTCCACCCCAACTTTTTTCCCTCCAAACAAAAGTAACACTTTTTTTCTTCAAATGTAACACTTTTTTTTTCAAAACAAATGTACCACAATTTTGATGCAATAGACTAAGATAACATAAAGATTCAACAACTAAAATTAAGTACACACTTTTTATAAAGGAATGTAACACTCATTTTTTCAAATGTAACACTTTTTGTTCTCCCAAAATTAACATAGGATTGACAACTAAAAACTAATGTTACATTTTATAAAAAATGAATGTAACATTTTTTTTTCTTAATTGTAAGAGTTTATATTCCTAAATGTAACATTATATATGAAATGTAACAATTTTTTATTGAGAAAGTAACAATTGAAATGCAAACCTATTTTTTTTTTTTGTAAAAGCTGATGTTACCTTTAACAGTAGAAAAGTGTTACTTTTTGAAGATGAAAGTGTTACTTTTATCAGAACAGAGTGTTACATTTTCAGCTGACAGCAGATCAATTTGTTTGGTTAAAACTGATGTTACCTTTAACAGTAAAAAGTGTTTACTTTTTGAAGATGAAAGTGTTACTTTTATCAGAATAGAGTGTTACATTTTCAGACTGAAGCATATCAATTTGTTTTGTGTGTAAAAAATGTATTTTTTTTAAAAAAAATTCAAACCATATCATGACCTATGTAGTTTTATTCGTCTCGTCGAGACGAACACAACGGTATTTTTAAATGTTTTTTTCGACTTATAAATCACAAGATATGACATTTTTAAAGTTTTTTGATTTTTTTTTTAATGGACCTGGGCGGGTGGGGCGGGCCAACCCGGATCCAACCATGGCGGACCCGCCGCACAGCCGTCTCACGGCTGAAGTTGCCGCATACAAGAATTTGTCAAACTAGTTTATCCATAAGTTATAAAAAGTCCATTTTTTTAACCCTTTTAAAGCGCATAAGCCTTAAACCCTAAACCTTAAACCCTAAACCCTAAACTCTAAACTTTAACCTTTATAAAAACAGGACTTTTTATAACTTATGGAGAAACTAGTTTCCCCCAATAATTTTCTCATTAATTAATAGAAACTTCAGTTGTTGTATATGAATTTTGACATTTGTAAGGACTCAGGAGTGAAATGGATAATATAATTTACAGGGTTGATCATTGCAATTTTGAAGAAGCTTGTTAGGTTTTTCGTTCACTTTCGTTAGTTTTTTAACAGCCCGTTCAAAATTACACCTGATGCGAAAAAAAAAGACACATTCAGTAACCAAATTGTAACAACACAACAATTGGATAACCAATTGAAACTTGATGACAAACTCATGTAACTAAATTGCAATTTGCCCTAGTAACTATTACTATTATAAGTATTAGTTATTATATAGTTAAACTATAATAGTTACCCTATATAGTAACTAATACTATTAGCTAAGAAAAAGAATTTGAAAAGTCTCTTATTTATAAGAGTGGTAATGATGTGGCAACACCAAATGCAACTCTCTCTAAGACTTGTCAATGTGGCAACACCATGGCTCTCCTCACCAACTTTAAATATATATATATAGAGAGAGAGAGATTTAATATTTAGGGCCACAAAATAGGGATTTCGAACCGCTGCACCGGTATGATTAGCTCCACCAATGGTGGAGATTGGAGTCACCTCATTTTAGCTCCACCCAACGGTTGAGATGTCCGAACTCGGTGGGACCTACAAAAAATTGAAATCATCTCAGCCGCACAGATGATGCGCTCGCCTATGTGGCCTTGATCGGAAGCCGTGGGTTGAGGGGTGGATCTAACTTGGGTGGAGCGATTCCGGTCACAAAATAGATTTGCAAAACAAATGACGGTCAAGTTGCTTCCAAAAAAAAAAAGACGTCAACTAGATATTTTAAAATAGATATTTACTCCGTCTAAAAACACATTTTTTTTAATTTAGGGGAAGGAGAGAGTATATATATATAATATATATATATATATATATATATATTTATCAAAAGTACTATGAGTGAAAAGTGGTTGTGGTTATAATGATTTGAGAATTAGACCCATAACTTAATTGTGTGAGTAAGATAAATGGTGTAAAGTGATTCAAGAAAAAAATAATAATTACCCCCTCTGTCCATAACTATGTGCAAAAAATGAGTTTTGCACGGATTAAAGGATGAATAGTAGTGGATATTTGTTGTCAGTGTGAAAAGTGAAGTTAGGAAATAGAAAGTGAGGTAGGGAAATAGTAGATTAATTGGTGTTTGAGTGCAAAAGTAAAGTAAGAGAGAA